>JBBPJN010000108.1:0-26018 GCA_038088755.1 Boletus aff. separans
CCCCTCTTCCGCCTCCACCGGCCAACTCATACGAAAAAGGGGTCGTACGACCAGTATCACATGCATCGGACAAGACAAGGTGGGGGGATGCTTCGTCGCTACAAGTCTCTGTCATCGTCGCCATGCCTACAAATCGACGGTGCTGCGGCGGGACCACGGAGGAGGATCTAGAGCCAGAGCGGATCGAGCTGGGGGAGTTTTGTATGGGCACGATGGACGTGCCTTGGAGCGAATGCGGGTGACCGGAATGGACTGAGCAAGACATAGATTGGTATCCTTTGTAGCACTGCAATGCGCTATGTAACCATGATCGTTTTGGACAATTTTTGGAACTCTGGAACGAGACGACAGGATGGATGTCCGAGTTTGTATGGTAGATCTTGATCTCGTGTAAGAGGGGGGACACCACGATCAAGGAACAGTCGTGTATGGGTTTCGGGGCTTGGACAAGCCCACTACTTGCGTCACGGGGCGCTCATGTCAACAAAATCAGTGAAATTCATTGAATCGTTTGCAGCCATAGGATCCAGGGGTCAAATTCGCATGCACCGCCGAGTCGTCACTGTTGTAGGGGAACAGGGATGCCCAAATTCCCCAATCCCCATGTCCGTCCGAGTCTATTACGAGCTCGAAGTGACCCGCCGACGAAATTGACGCAAATTTTAATTTTTGAAACAGCGGAGGGAGAGGGGGGGGGGGTGACTCCTTGCGTCATAATACACGGAATATTGAAGACGACGATGACGTGAAGTAGAAGGGAGAGTCCCTGCCGAGTCGCGACAGACTGTGGCTCGTTCGGAGGGCAACCTTGGAACCAGCCCAGGACTCGAGAGTAGCGCACGAGCTCCAACTCTGACTTCTTTTTTCAGTTTCGGCGGACCTGGGTCAAGGTCATAAGCAACTCGAAGTAGCACGGCCTGGATACTCTAGCCGACAATAGTAACCTGGGCCGTTGCTAGCAAGTTGGCGAGTGGACGAAACTGATTCAACGTACTCGTTCACTGGTCAGGTGCCTGCCATATAGTCCCGACCGACTCTAGTCATTCACTGTCAGCTAAAACCGATGCAGTCTGAGGCGAGAGAGGCAGATGTTAATGCCGACATGTTCGGTAAGACCGTCGCAACAGAGCCAACAGAGTTGTAGCGACTTGACAAGTAGGCAGAAAAAACATTATATACGTTCGGACACTGAATCGATCGAGCCACGGTTGTCAGACCCGCAACAATCGTGTGCATGTACGAGTCAGTGAAGGAAGAATCACGTGGGTTTTAGGTCCAGCCACCCATACACCGACTCGGATAGACAGAACGTCAATAAGGGCTACACAGTAAGATCCATGAATGACCAGATTCCAACTGAATGCAGACTAGTGGCTAATGATTACATGACGGTTCAAAGGACTGTTCCACAGAATTCTGATCCGCAGCCACAGTGATAGATATGTGATGTGATCCCAGGAGACATAACCATAAGAAAAAAGATCAGAGCGTAGTGTGTCATGCACGTGCATGGCTAATGATAAAAAGGCAGTACCAGCCTGCCATGTTGTGGGTGGAAAGCCCGAACTCTAGGAGAGTGGCGAACATGCTGTAGTGATATGTAAATTATAATGCGGATTGGCGCAGTCAGGGCCGTTGCGCCTCCGGGTGGTTCCCAGTACGGCTATGTGCACGAGCGCCAAAGTCTCTGGAAAGCGTCAAGACGACTTCCCATCGGTTACCTCTAAACATCGGTGAGGACAACCCCGCAAATACAGTCGTGTGGAGGAGGCAATCCATGCGACGCACACCACCATAGCGAGTGCGGTCAAAGTCGCGAGACGCTTCGCACCGTGCGTAGAACACTTCCTCGATGCGAGCACGCTGAATCGGCGACATACACTCCCATTCGAACTGCGTGAGTGGTGCATGGAGCCCCTTGTATATCGCCGAAAGGACATCGTCGATGGTCACTCCGGCGGGGTTATGAGCTGTGATAACCCAATCCTCTGCAAGGAGGTCGGAGATGACGCGGAGAGTCGCGACACCGGGAAGCGTGGCTAGTTGAGTCAGATGGTGGTCTGAAGCAACTTGACCGGCTACGCGAGCAGCACGGTGAGGTGCGCGACGAATGTCCCAATCGAGAGGAACCGGGCAAAAGTACGCGGTTCCGGCGTGAGATGAGGCGAGCAGACGGCTGAGTTCCACTCGGTGGTGTTGCATCGTGCGCGGGGGATGCAGCAAGGTGTAGTAGTGACCTGCTTGTGAGAGGAGTGGTCAAACTAATAAGGCGAGTTTATATGCAGCCGGGACATGATGACGAATGTGCCGCCACTGGGGCTTAAAGTCCTTCAAAACGGCGAATGTCATCAGCGCACCGTTTGTCCGAGCAACATTTGCCTTTGAGAGGACCTATGGCATGTTTCCCCATCAGGGCCTCTGATAGGAAGAATCCCGACTCATGAAATGCATAGTCCCAAAACGGATAGCGCCCGCCATCCTCCCGCCGCCGAATATCAGAACGTTCCGTAAACCCTCCTTTTTCAGGGAGCACACGAGGCGACTGCCGTTGCGTAAGCATGTAACTTGCTGTACATTGCGCAGGGTTGTGCGAAACTGATCAAAGTCGGCCGCCTATGATAGAAACGGAGGCGGATGAGTCCAGACAGCATTGTACCATGCGGAATGAGGGGCATCGCTGAGGTTCATGCAGTGATGACGGAGGCGGAGCAAAAACGCAACATGTTTGCGAAAAGCGAGAGCAATTTTGGAATCGAGTGGCCGCGAGGGATAAGTTACAGCCCCAACAAGCCAAGTTGCCCATTACATCAAGGTTGATGACAAGAGGGTAGAGTTGCTGTAGAGCGGGGGATCCGACGTGCCGTAGCGGGAATGGCTGTGCTGCTGCCTTTCCCAAGGTGTCAGTGTTCCTCGGCTCAGTGCCTCGATCTGTGGTAGAGCCATGGAACAGCAAGTAATGTTACAAACACGTCCCACAGACTGGTAGTTACAATCTGTCAGTACGATTGATCACTCGAACGCAAGGGTACCCAACTGCAACGAGCTAGTGAGGCCCCTGGCTTAACCAGTCCCCAGGAATCGAGAGAGAAAAGGAAGAATGAACATAATCAGTACACAGTCTGAAGTGTCACATGGGTAACGAAAGATTAAATACACCTAGTCAATATTGCTCCTACGGCGGGGCGGGGTCATGGTAAAGAACGTTCGTGGTCGCAAAAACCATTTCGTGAAACATGGGGTAATTCTCGTGCGTTCCTGTTCGCGTTGATTGCAGAGCGTGAGGCATGGCGATTAGGAACGAAAGTTGGATATCCGATCCATGTGAGAGTTCAACTTGGGATGCATTGGTATCGCTGGATGGAGGGGGTGCTGGGGGTATGGGTCGGTGGAATAGGTATGTGATTTCTGGCGGCAGTCGGTTCCACAGATGACGTCTCCAGAACGGTGTGGTCTGCTCCATCTGCGTAGTCTGAGATGTACTTGGAGTACAGTCGCATTTCTGAGCTGCCACAGGCTGGTGAGAACGATCGGTTGATAGTCAGTCATGTCATGGCCGCGCGCCAGGATTTGCTCACTTTGATCTCTGGCCATGCAGGTGGAGGTTGCTTGTCAGGCGTGATCCAGATATCCCGTATCACGGGTACATGAACCCGCGGTGAATCTGGAGGGCTCATTGTCAACGCAGCATCTATCGCTTGGCGTCGGGCGATAAGGCGGTTCCAGATGATAGCAAAGGTCATGAAGGCAGCAAAGATCGACAAGCCACTGACAAGGAACCCGAAGAGGAGCGTCGACGCATCATTACTGGGCGTCGGGGACGTCGACGGAGTAGCCACTGAGGGTTGCGTCGTGGACATGGTCGTCAACGTCAAACTGCTGTGAACGTTTTCTCAGGCACGGCGCATTGCGAAAAGACATGTATAGCCAGGCCTGCGATGGCCTACGTACTGCATCTGCGTTCCGCCTGTTCCGATTGGCCAGTCAAGGCAAGCGACGCTATTTTTATGCGGGGGCGGCAGTGCGACAACGACACTGCTAGCCGACATTCCCAAGTGCTCATTGGGCAGGGCATAATTGGGAACTTCAAGGAAAGTGCCGTGGGATTGCGAAAGCCTTCAGAAACAGAACGTAATAGCCGTATGGTCTACTCATGTATTACAGCAATCGGACTCTGGGTGTAAACCAGGCATCATCACCATCCCCCATCTATTCAACCAGTTAGCTCACACGACTGCTAAAGCATCCAGCTCACCGTTGTAGTTCGCTCTTCTCGCCTTCCTTATGTCTTCCAACAGACCCATGGTATGTCTATCTAACATCTCAACATATGGTTTCAAACTGGTCTTCTCCCAGTCGGCACCCTCCCCCACAACGTCCAGTTCCCGGAGCAACTGACCGACTGTTGGAGCACCGCGTGGATCGAAGCGATCGATATTCGCTGGGTCAACGGGCACACAGACACGTCCTGTTTTAGGGTGTACGCAGAATGGTGCCTTGAGCAAGTGATTGCGGTGCTTGGAAACCTCGGCATCTAAACGGGGATAGGTGTATTGAAGGATGATATCTTCCAGTGCGGGACGTTGCTAATCAACAAGTTTCTTGTCAGACTGAGGGAAGGAAAAAAACATTGACTAGACTCACACTGTCGGGGCAAAGTGTGCCAAGTTCGTTCCACTTTTGCGAAGAAGGCCTACCAGGGTCCTTCGACCATTCCGCGCGAAGCTTTTCAACAACTGATCGGTCTGGAACTAGCTGGAGTAGTGTCTCCCAACCGTCCTCAGGACCGAAACAATCCTGGTCGTCCAGGACCAGCGGACCGAACAGCACACGGAGAATAGAAAATGCCCCCCATAGCGACGGAGGAAGTGGCTTGTTGCCAATCCGGACATTCACTTTCTTCGCCATCTCTTTTCCACCCTCGACCACTGTCAAGGCGGTTACGAGAGCTCTCCGCTGGTCATCTGTCAGATCCATAGCCTGTGGATCACTTATCCACAAGTGTATCCCTCGTCGACCAGAATAGACCCACAGAAGATGACGGAAGCCAAATTGATCAACAAGGGAAGAATGTAGGACTTTAACCGCGGCTGCGATAAAGCCCCAACAACGGGAGCATATGTCTGCGGCGGAGCAACACGTGCGCACGTCGTCGTAATCGGTCATGTCGATATCAAATACAAGCTCGCGTTTCTGCGGAGTGAATGCAGAATGACGAACGGTTTTTTTGTCGCGGGGCTGGGACTCGATGATGGGTTGTGAATCTCTCCGCGACCAAAGAAAACACGCACTCTGGCGGAGTATACTGGACCGATCTCGAAACGCGTCGGGTTGAATGCGAGGACTTGCTTTTTGAGATCTTCCGGGGTATTGAAGGAGTGGTATCGTAGATATACGTTGCCCTGGAGGGTGAACGCAAACTCGCGGTGAGTGAAGAGCTCGGTCGGGACGTGCTCGTGGTTCAACCAGGTGAATACCGACTTGAATGGGTAAAGCATCCTGTAAAATTGCAGCATGAGCTCTGGTGAGGTGTCGGCATCGTCTGTGGTGGAGGACATGATCGAGGCGGGTTGCGCGTACGTGACTATATGCGCGTGACAATAATCACGTGTATGTTGTCACTGGAAACGGCAAGTTGCGGGTGTCCGGGTCCGCCCGTGAGGATGTCTACCAAGTCCGTGATCTAGGTCTAGTTGGCTGCGTGGCCCGAGATTCCGCTCCGCGATGCCCAGGCGAGCCCAGAGCGAGGACAGCTTCTCACAGATCCTGTCCGCATGACTTTGCACTGTCTCGCCGGTGTTCCACTTGATTTGGTATGCAGGTATATATTCATCCTTCGTCCGACATCTCATCTTTATCTCCCGACATTTTCCGTCTACTATAAGTTTTCTATCCGTACATCACCCCTTCCAACCCGGTCCCTCCGTTTTTACTAGTCTCTCCCCTGCTATGACTATCGTACTCACCCCATACAGTACTAGTACGTCTCCCCCATACAGCCTCCATGTACTCTTCTTATGGACGTCACACTATAGCGAAGCCGCGGCCTGCAGAGGGTCTTCTGCCCCCCGCGTTCTCTCGCGATGTCCACCTCCAGCGTGCTTTATTGCAGCTGCGTTCCAAGACGAGCGACATTGAGAAGCACATCTTTCTCTCTCAATTAAAAGATGCCGATGTGGATGTATTTTACAAGCTCTGTCTAGCCAACATGAGTGTTCGTATCCGAGTCACCGACGCTCCCTCGTTTTGATAATCCCCACAGGAAATCACGCCTCTCATCTATACCCCAACCGTCGGAGATGCTTGCTTGCAATACTCGCAGAATTTCAGGCGGCCCGAAGGCCTGGTACGTAGTGGTTTATCAGCAGCTTTGACTCCTTTCTGAGCACGCGACAGTTCATTTCAATTAAAGACAAAGGTAAGATTGGAACTATCCTCCGCAATTGGCCAGCAATAGATGAAGCACGCATCAGTGTTGTGACGGATGGAAAGTCTATCCCACCCCATCGAAACTCGGTAGAGCTGAGTAAACCCTATAGGTTCCCGCATCCTTGGTCTGGGTGACCTTGGTCTGAATGGAATGCCCATTGCAATCGGCAAACTCTCACTTTACGTCGCTGGTGCTGGGTAACTATTCTCCAAAGTGACTCGCTGTGCTTATCTTGATGAACGCTTCAGCATCTGCCCTTCCTCTACGCTCCCAATCACCCTCGATTTGGGAACTAACAACCAATCCTTCTTGGATGATCCCCTTTACTTGGGTCTTCGCCAAAGACGTGCTTCGGAGGCAGAGTATGACGAGTTCATGGAAGAATTCATGACCGAAATATCTCGCGTGTGTCCCAAACTGTTGGTCCAGTTCGAGGTAGGTAATACCCAGGCACAGCGCTTTATTCCTAGATACATGTCATTGATGCCGAACATCGCAGGATTTCTCCACGAATCATGCCTTCTCTTTCCTCTCCCGCTTCAGGCACCGTTTCCCCCTATTTAACGATGACATTCAAGGCACAGGCGCAGTTGTGCTGGCGGGGTTTGTTTCAGCCGCACGCCTTTCCCCTCTCCAGCCTCATGAACATCGTATTCTCTTTTACGGGGCCGGTTCCGCTGGCATTGGGGTTGCTACGCAGTTGCTTAGCTTTTTTACCCTCCATGGCATGAGTGAAGAAGAAGCTCGTAGCCACATCTGGGCCATCGACTCCAAGGGCCTCATCTACGAAGGTCGTGGCAATGTCACAGAACATAAGAAAGGTAGGTCCTTTGCCAGCTCGAGAGTGTATCCAACTTACAGTCGTGTTACTCGTAATCACCAGTCTTCTCCAGAAAAGACTACTCTGGCCCACCTATGACAGACTTACTTGACATCGTCCAATATGTTAAACCCACGGCGCTCATGGGCCTCTCGACCGTCAAAGGCGCCTTCACTGAAGCTGTCATCCGTCATATGGCAGCACAGACCCCTCGCCCGATCGTCTTCCCTCTTTCGAACCCTTCGCAACTTTCGGAATGTACTTTCTCCGAAGCTCTCCAAGCCAGCGGCGGCAGCGTGCTGTTCGCTTCCGGGTCACCTTTCCCTGAGGAGAACTTTGGTGGACGAACGTGGGAGCCTGGCCAAGGAAACAACATGTATATCTTCCCGGGTACGTCGCTGCTGGCATCGCCTGCACTCGAGCAATGACCGACATTGACGGTTGCATGGACTAGGTCTTGGACTGGGCTCAATCCTCTGTCGTGCGTCATCTGTGACGGACAGCATGATTGAAGCATCGGCGATTGGACTTGCGAACTCGCTCTCTTCGGACGAGCGTGCGCTGGAGCTCATTTACCCCCGCATTCAGCGTATCCGTGAGATAAGCGCACACATCGCAGTTCGTGTCATTCGCGCTGCACAAGCGGCGGTCAGTTACCTACCCTTTCTCGAGCCTATCCCTATAAGCTGATCATCATTTCTAGGATGTCGATCGTTCGTCGGACCTCAGGAAACTGTCAGACGAAGAACTGCTTGGATTTGTCCAAAAGAAGATGTGGACCCCTCAGTGAAGGAATGATGGATCGGTACTCTTCGCTTCTCATTTCACAAATCGCCGGGTTCTAGAGTGTGAAGTATATACCACACGATACACGGCGGAGCAATACGCTTGGCTTCTAAGCTCCTGCCAACTTCTTGAGTACAGAAAATTCCTTGCGACCAGTTGCCTTGCAAAGTGAATAGAATCGAGAGTTGGGGTCCGCCAAGAGGGTGGCTGGGCGATTAAACTCTACGATGCGACCTTCATCGAGGAGCATCACCTACAACTGCCGGTTAATTGGAACGGAAACCTTCTGTCCATGAAGACGTACGCGATCGTAATCAATGACGGTACGAAGTCGATGTGCGATCGTGAGTATCGTGCTCGAGGCAAATTCCCTGGCATCGAGCTTTTAATTACTATCAGAGCCAGGTGACGAAACAAACTCACTGCCTGATGGTTTTACTGATGAGCTCGTCGGTCGCATAGTCGACGCTAGCCGTGGCCTGGACAAGTGCTCATGTCAGACCCCGACATTGTTGGGTATCAGCTAAAACACCTACTTCGTCCATGACCAACACCTTGGAACGTTTCAAGATGGCTCTCGCCATGCACAAGAGCTGCTTTTCCCTGAGTTGACCGCCATGAGGCGCGACGTTGGGATTGGAAGGAACGGATACGCACCCAGTAGAAAAGTTGTCACCGCCTTCGGAAACAGGGGAATCGAGATTCCGGAAGACATTGACATTGATCGTCTCTGGCGTCTCTTCAGGAACGTCTTCCGAGGGTATCAAATGCACACGACGGAGGGCTTCAAACTTTCAAGAGAGATATTTCAGCCTTGGGTGTCAAGAAGACGAATGTCACCCACGATGTCTGCGTCTTCGTACTCGCCGAAGACGTCCAGCGTAGACCGGACTGTACCACTCAAAATCGTCGGGTCCTCTGCACGAACAGTCAGCATATATACATGAAGACTGAAATGCCATGTACTCACGAGGGATGATCGTGATTTTGCTCCGCAAGTCTGTCAAACCGATCGTTGAAATGTCGATGCCATCAATAACGATTTTTCCTTCTGTCGCCTCCACAAATCGGAAAAACGAAAGCGCAAGTGTACTCTTTCCAGAACCGGTCCTGCCTAATATACCAATCTATGTTCCGTGGAGTTAGTTTTTTTTTTAAAAGTACGCTAGCTGTCCATATCTTCGACGCACCTTTTCACTAGGTTGTACCTCAAAATTCAGATGATGTAGTACGTTGGGAAGTTCAGGCTTAAAGCAAAGATTCGTTACTGTTATTTGTCGAAGAGAGACAGACGCACAGCATATCTGATGACCAGGTCCTCGCATTTGATGTGCCCATTCTGTGGCCAAGAAACATCAGGTCGGGGCTCCACGAACTCGGGCGATTCACGTTTGAGCTCAGAGTATTCCTTAACGCGCTCAAGAGCAACCTTGTTTGGAGTCAATGCATGCCTTTAAGAGAAGATCTACGGTGCTAACCATGGATTGTTCGAGTGCGACGAAACGTCGCACCAGGAACAAGAGCTACAGCGAAAGACATGATCAATCATGGCTGCGGACTGCCTCACTTGAGGTTTGACGCACATTGTAAGTTATGTTGGAAGCAAAAGACAGAGCAAATCCAGCCAAGGCTGCAGATATGCTGGGATAAAACACTGCAACTGCACCTGTCAAGCCAACGACAAGACACGAAAGCAAGTTGAATCGCATTGACAGCCAACGATTTACTTGAAGAGATCGTCATTAAGCCTAGTTGTCATCCAGGTCTATCCGTACTCACCTCCCCACATCCAGTAATAAGGGTTTGCATTCTGAGTGTAGAGTGAACATCAGTGGGTATCGAAGGCTGTTATAAGCGGGTCACTCACTGTATCAATACAACGGATCATGTCGCGCAACAACTTCGACGACGCCCCAAAGGCACGTAAGATCGCAACGCCAGCAATAGTCTCGCCATAGATCGAATACAAGGGCGATCGGGTCACAGAGTCTTTAAATCGCCGAGTTAGATATTAGATCTAAACGAAGTTGTGAATTGCGAAACTCTTACCAAGGCGCCGCATGTCTCTTGCTGTCTGACCGTACACCTTGGCCACTGGGGAATCGTTAGTTTGCCCGGCGACTAGGACACCAAGGTTCCTCACCATCATAGTAGAGGTAGCTGAGGGCCACACCCACAGCGATGAAGGGGAGGCCACCGACGACACTAATTGTGATAATGATGGTCAACGCCGCTAAACCGTAAACAATGCTGCGTCCAAAGTTGTCGGACATGGAGCTATCAATTCCTGGAGAAAAACGATGAGATAAGCATTCCAAAGTATGGAAAACTGTCGTACCCTCAAAGTCTTTGCCAAATCGGTTCAGAAGGCGGCCACGGGACACAGTATCATGGAAACGAATGTTGGCAAATAGAACGGTCTCCAACAATCCTACCGTCTGTGTGAGTAAAGAGTGAGATCCTCAGTGTAAAATTCTAACTCTTATAAAGGACGGTCGATGCAGTGATAGAGCCATTGTCTGTACAATCCAGTCAGCGTCTGAGCATTGTCACCCGTAAACGCGACTCACAGAGAATATAGAACCTGAACACGTTCAGGAAAAGTCCTAGGAAGACATGATCACTGACGAAGTCTCACATATTATATCCCTTTACTTACCAAAAACTGTGACCTATAACTAGCGTCAGAAAGAGCTTCAGCATGAATTATGATCGTCGTACCGCAGCATAGATAACAATATAATACACTGGCCCATTGCGTTCGGCTTCGACAGGATCAGCGCCAGACCATGTCCTGAAGAATATTAGTATCAGATAGTCACCTTGATCAACATATTCAAACTTACTTTAGCCACCAATTCTCTATAACTGGACTCAATGCTCCGAGTATAAGGGAAAGAGCGAAAAGGATCCAGTACTTGTGTCCTCCACAGGCTCTGATATATGTCTCCCAAATGTCTCGACTGATATGACCAACCGCACGCTTCTCTTCCTCAATCAGCTTACGCGGGGATTTTTTCTTCTCTGTTTCTGGTTTGCTCTCTTCGGTCGTGAAAGCGGCGGAACTCGTCTCGGAGACCTGTTCTGCCTCTGCTGATGTAGCTTCCAATTGGTTTTCCGCCTTCTCAACGACAGGGGACTGTGCATCCTTCTCATCCGACCCGCCCGTGTTGGCATGCACGAGAGTCGCCATGACGGGTGAAGCAATGAATGAGTCACGGTCACCTTGGAATGCTACGCGTCCGTTGTCAAGAGCAACGACATAGCTTGCACCAGGAGCGCACAGCTGGACGTGGTGAGAAACCAAGATGACCGTTCGTCCGCAGGCTAGCTCGCCCTTCAAACATTCATTGTAGAGGTGGTGGGCTGTGTGAGCATCGACTGCAGAAAGGACATCATCGAGAAGCAGGATGGATGCTCGAGAGTACACTGCGCGAGCCAGTGAAACTGCAAAACTGGCATCAGAACTCAGTGTAGCGAGATATAGGAACAGACTTACCTCGAGCCTTTTGACCTCCAGACAAGTTAACCTTGACAAGTGTCTATCCCAGCCTGCTACGTTGGACGATAAAAATGGACGTACACCTCGTTCACCAATCTCAGACTCGTCTCCGTCCTCGAGAATAAGAAAATCACTTTCAAGTGCGCATGCCTTGATGGTCTTCTGGTATCGTTCCTCATCATAGGGAAGGTTGAAAAGGATGTTGTCTGCAGACAAATTAGCATTCAGTCCGACTAGTATGCATCCCCTTTAGTTACCTTTGATGGAGGCATTTCGAAGCCACGCGGTCTAAACATGTAATATTAGAATGTTCCCTGTAAAACGGCGCACGACGCACCTGAGGAACATATGCACAGACACCCCTGACCACCCAGTCTTCAGGAGAAGCTATTTTCTCCGAAAAACCTGCAAGGACATCAGGTGGAGACCTGGGACACAGAACTTGGCCAGCTAGAACATCTGCTTCGCCGAGAAGTGCTGAAGGAGCAACAGGTCAGAGACACTCAAGGGCCAGCTTTGCAGGGACACATACCTAGCAACAATAACGTCTTTCCACTTCCAAGTTTCCCGCATACTAACGACAACTCGCCTTCAGGGAAAGACAAGGCAAGATCAAGCAATACGAATTTGGTCCTTGGTGTGCTAGTGGTGGAAGGAGTAGCGCTACCACTTTGGTGGAGGCGATCCTGGGCCCAAGTGACTGTCGCGTTTTGGAGTGCGATTTGCTGCGACTGCATGTTCAGGGGAGGAACTGGGTTGACTTCTGCACTGTGGAGATACTTTTCAATACGACGGAGTGAGACAAAACCCTGCAAAGGTTCACTTGGGTCAGTAAGTCGGGGGGAAGAGAGTTAGTTTATCTCGCCTGGAGCATGTTGATGAACGTTTCTGGAAGGGCATTCAACGCAAACTTCATCTCATTGAAAACTCGACAAGATATCAGAGATTGTGGGAGAAAGTGCGAATCATTACTCACCAAGAATCTAACGCCAACAGTGATCAATTAGTCTGTAGCTATATAATCCAAGCTGACTTACGGAAGTAAACGCAACGGAGGGTGTCAGTGTCTGCCCACGGACAACTGCAAAATGCCAGAACGAGACGATAGTGACCAGGATTGGTGAGCCATCCCTGTGGGACAGTCAGATTTGGCTTTGGGTCGAAACGGGAAGTTAATACCATATGACATTGAACAACAGCTCGACCATGTAACTCAATTTCTGATATTTCAGCTCCCTATCTCGAACTTTCAGAACCCGTTTCTCGAAACTGCGTTCCCAGGCCATGAACTGATGCAAATGTTAGTCTCACGCACTATCGCGGATTAAAACTTGTCACCTTGAGCATACGGATCGCACCCAGAATCTGGGTTTCCGGTATTATAAAACAAACACGCTTGGCTTGCAGCAAATCTCACGAACCTCATTCATCAAAGCGACGCGTTCGTCACGAGTTTTCATCAAGTTCTCTTGGGCGTTGACTACAATCTTGCCTCCGTAATGGTTCAGTGGCAAGAACAAGCAGATTACAGCAAGCCCGACGAAACACGACACGCCAAGTAAATTGTAAAGGAACCAGGTACCGATGACAATTTCAATTGGTGAATCTACGCAGCCGCGTTAGTAACGGAAGCGTCCGGGAATGGCAAGAATGGGCCCGTACCAACAAGCGTGAACATGTGCCACGAAAAGTCACTGACGCGATCAACATCTGTCGTCATAAGCGTCATGATTTGTGCTTTGCTCGAAAAGTCGTCTTCATCGTCGTTGCTATTCTTGCTATTACCCTTGTCGCCATCCTTAGATGTGTCTGCAGCACCAGAGGACGACGCGACGTCCTTGCGCACAAGAGTCTTGCCAAATAACGTTGTATTCAGCTGGATTCTCAGACGAACTTGGACGGTGGTCGTAGCAATGGACCAGAGTTGCCCAGTAGCTTGACATGATTGTTAGCGATCGATGTGTAATCGCAAGCTGATGGATATATCTCACCAATGTCCATAAATGCAGTTGAAAACACCATGCCCGCAAGATAGAACCAACCCCATCTACGATCTTCTCGGCTGGGGTCTGACTCTAGGTATGCAACCAACTGTCTCAAGAATAGCGGTGGTATGTAAAACAGGCCAGCCGAGACAGCAGCCATCAAGATCAATGCGGTGAGGGGCAGGGTGTTGACTCTGAGAAGCCTATATGCGAGCAACCAGCCAGACCCAACACGAGGACGCCACCAACGGAGACCCCATTTGACGTTGCATATGGTGCGTCGCATGGAAGTATATAAACAGGCACCTCGCATGTTGGCCGGAACAACGGGTAGGTCGGCAATCTCGAGAGACTCTGAAGTATAACCAAGCATGACCACTTTGGTGGTATAGCTGAATAACAGATAGCCCCAGACGGAAGTTCCGACAACACCACAGACGTTGTTTTCGTCACGATTCGTTGCAGCTTTGATGATTTTTTCAGAGTAGAGAGTCTCGGACGGGTAGTGCAGGGGCGGACCCATGGGGATTGTGAACACGATGACGGTGACAATGAAATAAAGGAAAAGCACCGTATACCAAACTCCAAGCAACGCAGCGGAACTCTGGATCACCGACGGGCTGATGGGCCGAGAAGTCGGCAAAATAGCAGTAGCGAAGAAGAGTGTCGTGGCCACAAAAGTCAACACCGCGAGATGAATTATGGACTCGGAATGAGGCCCGATTGCGTTCTGATAAACAGCGCGAAAGGCGAGCACAGTGAGATAGAAGGCATACGCGACGTGCAGGACATAGGACAAGTTGCTGTCACCTTCTCCGGCGGAAAAGGTCCATCCTAGACTTATAGACTGAAGAACGAGGATCGCCGCAAGGAGCACGGAAACCAACAATTTCCGGAGGCGAACCTATGACAAGGTGAGTAGGAAAGACTACACAACTTGCGCGGCCGCCTACTTTATGCCAGAAAGCTACTTCGTTGATTGGATAGCCATCGAGAAAATCCTCGGGGCGGGTCACGTCGAAAGGATCGCGATGGAGAGACTCGTTCTGTTCGCTCTGTTCGCCAGAGGTTGGAAGTTGAATTTTCGGTTCCTGGGGCCTCGTGGCATACAAGACGAGGATGCTCCCAGTACTAGCAGCTGCTAAAATGGCAGCGATTGGCAGCTGGTATTGAGGCATGCCTCCAAAAAAAACAAGTTGAGCTGGCACTGGAACGCGCCTGGGAAAGCCCCAAACACTAGCAGAACGCTCGCGAACAAAATATTATGTTACGGGATAAGTATGACTCTGTGACTCAGGAGCCGAGCACCACGTCCGATCCCAGCGGTCATCAAGCCATCATCTTCTTGAGCTCAGTGTTCGCCCCAGCGCGCCGCAGCGCCGCTTCTCGACTAGCTTTACTGACGACTCGTGCAGAGTCATAGTTTTCACCGTGACTCGATTGGAACAGTCGACAGAGAAACTCTTATTTTACTCTGCAGTTGACGAGTTTCTCGAAAACACGATAGTGTTGGAGCATAGTTGTGGGTGGCAAGTAGTATGTCATAGATCGAAGTGTCATTCGACGTAAGTCGATGGCCTACAAAAAGCTGACAGCACCTGACGGAAGCTAGCGAGAAGTTACCGTCGACACGAGATGAGAGGATTTGAGGGTTGGTCTTTCTTAGAAAGAGACAGTACCTGTCGACGCAAGATCAAGAGGTATCGACTGGCTACCTTCGCATGGTGTTCACCATGTCGACGATGCAAATGCTCGTCGACGACTTGAGCCAACATGAACAAATGTAGTTCTAGCAGCCGTATCTCCCCGAGCCAAAAACTATCGCCGCTACTTGACGTGGCATCGATTCTCGAGGACTTTTCTGGCGAATGATTGGACGGACGGAGCCTGGAAATCGCTTGTTGACGTCGATAAACCGCTAGATTGGCTCATGTCATGCAACGGGCACCGCCTTGGAGTGTGCTTGAGGTTTCCCACCGGGTAACTGGGCCAGACTTTCCTAAGTAAGGGTCGGCGAACATTTGAGGAGTACATAATACGGTGTCAGGGTGACATAGCTTTCTTACTACAGTGTCCATTGAGTTCAGGGTGAGCCAGCAGCCTTCGAATTCTTCGTGCCTCGTGTACTATGGTACCAGTATCGTAATAGTACACATTGGGCCAAGATTCTTGTGCGACTGTGCTAGCGGGTCATGAGTTCGGAGTTGCTTATTGCCCTTCACATCTCAGGCTAGCGAAGATATCGCGGCTTCAATAGAGTGCTCACAAGGGTTTTGCTATGTACATATATACATATTAATGACTTCCCGCGCATTTCAGGCTGTGACGGTCATTAACTGCTTGACACTTCCTTTCAAAAACACAGGGTGCTACATGAGTACTAGGGTCAACTGATGAGGTACTTCGGACGCCGCCACAGCTCGGAGAGCAATTAACTCACCATCTCATTCAGGCCGCCATCGGCCTTATTTCCAGCACTTTCGCACCGTTCAACGTCCTGTGACAGTTTTCCACACCTTGTGCGACATTATATCCCGCGGTTGCTGCTTATCCTTCAAAGGCAGGCTGGAGCGGGCCGCTGACGGTTCCAGTACACATGCAACCCTTGCACAATTAACCATGTGAGTGAGTCCATCGATTGGGCTTGACACATGACACTGGCCAGCCGTTTCAAGTGACCGGGACGCCGTCACTAACACATGATTTTCAAGGGATCTTGGATTTCACGACCAGGTGGCAGATGTCGATGAGTCGAAATCAAATGATCAGTGCAAAGATAATATTTAAAACACACCGAAATTTTGCGACAGAACCCTATTGCCAGGTGATATCTAAACCCAAGGGGTTTACTTTGCATGGTCACATCACGGCAGAGTTAACCGAGAATGTTCTTTTAGTGTGCTGCCATTCTGTGTTCTTGAGCCAAGCACGATAGGTCACCTTCAAGGTCGCGTTCCATGTGCTCCTCTGGAACTCTGATTCCCATCGGAATTACTTGCATCGCAAAGAAAGCCGAGTCCCCATCAGACCAGAAATACATAACGGACCCATAGGAACTTGTAGCTTTCTTCGCTCATGGCTTCTATCCGGCAATCAATACCCCGAATTCTTGAGATAGGGCACTTGTCGATCCCAATTCGGACAGCGTAAAACTAGTTTCCCTCTTCATTGAAACTAGGGGTGATTCCAGCATCCGTCTTGTGGGTATGCATCGGAGGAACGCGCGGCTGGTACTGCCCTGTTTCATTCTATACCGCGATATTCGAAGCGGCCGAACCGACTACGTATTCGTTCGACTGACAGCGCCAATTCAAGGTCACCCTGGCTAAATTAATCGAACCATTCGTTCGATGACGGTCAGCGGTGGTCCGCGCGCATTCATAAAAATAGCTCTCTCACGCGGAGTGCGCGGACCGTGCTAAAAATGCCTGTGACCCGCCCAGAAATTCGGTAAGCGCTCAAAATCAGATAGACCCTGGTGCCAAAAACTGGAATTTCAACAGCCGTAAAAGCCTAACAAACGATTGAGCAGTTGAGTTAGGACAGAATGTATTGTAGCCTCACTTTCAACTACACTATTAGTGACAAGAGAGCTGTCCCCTCATTTAGACAATTCGAATTCTTGGCCAGCTGATACGGAGAGATAAGAACATGTACGTCAAGAAGAGTATGAGAAGAAACGTGTTTATTCGACACTTATTAGATGTGGACGGTTTATTAAGTCATTCGGTGCGCGGAGGACACTCGGAAGTTGGGAGTTCGATAAAATGAGATCATCGGCCCATCCAGCCCTGATGATTTATCGCAATCGTGACTCGTTAGTGCGGAGAGTACGTCAAACAAAATAACCTACACCATCCACAACCAAGAGTTCTCCACAAACATATTGACTCGCGCTACTTGCGAGAAAAACGACGGGTCCCGCAAAATCTTTGGGGTCGCCCCACCTTCCAGCCGGAATTCTTTCCGAGATCTGCCTGAACCTTGTTTGATCCGCCAAGAGCCGCTCATTCCTATGAAGGGAAACCATTTTAGCAAAAGGTGGACAACCCCGTGCCCAAGAGATAAGAATTCTTTCAAGTTGTTTGACAGAAAGAACCCCAATTCGGCCAACTGGCGAGAACGGCGTGTCACAAGGCCACCCACCAAGATCCGTTGCAAAAATACTAAAGATAGCTCACATGTCTGTGGTGATGTAACCTGGGCATATACCGTTAACCTGGACGTTGTGCTGGCTCCATTCATTGCTGAGGGCTTTGGTCAGCTGCCCGAGCGCTCCTTTTGCAGAGGCATATGCAGGGATTGTGAGACCACCTTGAAAGCTCATGAGGGAGCAAAAGTTGATTATCTTTCCTCTGCGTAAAGGGACCATGTGGCGACCAGCCGCCTGTGCAAGCAGCCAGACCGATTTGAGGTTGACATTCAGAACCTAGGAAGCCGATTAGTCAAAACACGGTTCGAAAATTCGTCAGTTGACAGGCAGGGAAGCGAAATTGAGCATGAAAATGATCCTCAAGGGATAACGTACATCGTCCCAGTCTTTCTCCGAGAAACTGACGCTAGGTGACCTCCGCTGTATGCCAGCACAGTTGACGAGGATATGTATATTTCCACCCATGACCTCAAGCGCTTTTGGGAAGAGTTCTCGGACCGCGTCCAGGTCGGCTAGGTCGCAATTGACAATCACGGCCCTCCGTCCAAGAGCGCGTATGGCATCTGCCGTAGCCGTATTCGGTTTACTACCGGAGGGGGGATCCCTCTGTACAAGGCAAATAGAAGCACCGGCTTGGGCCAATGCTATGGCGCACGCAGCACCTATGCCTTGAGAGTCCGATCAGGGAACGGATCGCATTGCATAAACAGAGGCGACGAAAAGGGTCAATGGGACGAATCACCTGAGCAATAAGTACGTTACCCCTGGTAGCGCCGGTAATGAGAACATTCTGACTGGACAAGTCGAACAGCTCGGGGGACGGGAGGGGCGGTGTGGGATCCATGAGGATGAATGTCCGACAGGCAGAAGGCGTTCTTTAAATTCATCCAGCAGGCTCGCTTCCCAGCAAACGGGACTGAGTCTGATCGACCTCCGTGATCGGCAGATGGGCCGGTGTTCCGGAGGGGAAATATTTGTTCCAGGGCCGTTTGTATGGGCAATTTTGCAAGCAGAAAATGCAGAAAATATTGTGAGCCTGGACTCGGGAGAGTCCGCAAAAAAGTGGATGCATCCAAAACAAGTATATTAAATTTATGATTTGGGAGGGGCGGGAGTTTGCGTGATGGGGGTGTGACACACATTGATAGGTTTATGTCATCATAGGTTGATACACTTCGGACCACGGACCGGTCAAATCTAAGATGGCCCGTTTGAGCAGTCATATTTCGTACCGAGTCCCCCTCACGAGATCGTTACTCCTTAAAACTTTATAAGAGACTCGAATGGCCCTAGTTCGTCATCTTCGCCCCCCTTCTATTCTTCAACAATGTCTTCTTCACAAATTCATACCCAGCGCGCTGCCGTCCTCTGTGGTCCCAAGGACCTTCGCCTCGAGGAGCGCCCTATCTGGCCGCCACGGTATAATTATGCGCAGGTTGCTGTAAGGGCAACGGGCCTTTGCGGAAGTGACCGTGCGTTTCGTCTGTTCTGGTCCAAGCACCCTCGCTCATCACCTGTTTCTCCAGTTCACTATTACCTTGAAGGGCGGAATGGCGACTTTGCCCTCCAAGCCCCCCTCGTCCTCGGTCATGAGGCCGCAGGCATCATTGTCTCGGTTGGCCCTGGTGTGAAAAATCTCGTACCAGGTCAACGTGTTGCAATCGAGGCAGGCGTTATGTGTCAAAATTGCAATTTTTGCGACTCCGGACGCTACAACCTCTGCAAGGGCATGCGCTTCGCCAGCAGTGCCAAGACTTTCCCTCACCTCGACGGAACCCTACAAGATTGCATGAACCATCCCGCACACGTCCTTCATCCGTAAGCTGTTGACATGTATCCACCGTCGACCCCTGTCTAATTCCCCATTAGTCTACCTGATAGCTGCAGCTTCGAGGAAGCTGCACTAGCGGAGCCTCTTTCCGTCCTGATACATGCCGGCAGAAGGGCAGGCCTTCGTAATGGCCAGCGCATCCTTGTCTTCGGTGTTGGCACTATCGGCATCCTCGCGTGTGCCCTTGCAAAATCACTTGGCGCTTCCCAGGTGATGGCTATCGACATTAACCAGCAACGGTTGGATTTCGCCAAAGACAACGGGTTTGCACACGAAATATATTGCTTGTCCACCACCAAGCAGCCAAAAACGTCTGAGGAGCAACTTCGAACCGCTAGGGAAAACGTCGCGCAAGCGTTGGCGACCTTTCAAGTCCCTGATGGCTTTGATATTGTGCTGGAGTGCACTGGTGCTGAATCGTGCATTCAGATGTCAATATATGTAAGAATGATAGATCTTAACTGGAGAATCCTTATTTTACATTGTTATACAGGCTGCCACTACCGGTGGCAAGGTTATGCTCATTGGGATGGGTACCCGAAATGTCATGTTACCCCTGTCAGTGGCTGCGTTGCGGGAAGTCGACATCCAGGGATCCTTCCGTTATGCCAACACTTACGCGGATGCCATCGCTCTTCTTGCTTCCGGAAAGCTACCAAACGTTGGCAAGTTGGTTACGCACCGCCTGGGCCTGGAGGACACAGCACGTGCTTTCGAGCTATTGGCTCGCGGGAAGGACGAAGGCGGAAATATGGTTCTCAAGGTCATGATCAACTCATGATACAATTTCCTCTCCTTTTCTTGGTTTTTGATTTTGCACACTACAACCTTTCTCAAGCACATATTAGGCTACTGCATCACATATTTATTTTGGACTTGACCCGGCGTCCGTACTATGTATTGCACACGTAACTCTATGATCTCTGATAATACATTCTTGTGTTGTCCAAAATGAGCATATATCTTTCCCGTGAGATCATCGATCACCCGTAAAGCTCGTAAACACCAAGGTTATCTTCGTGCTAGGCGAGACAGCAGGACACGTGTAGCCAACTCTCAAGGGGGTAAAGTTCGTCTAGCTACCGGCGTGCTTACAAACGTGTCCCGACGTGTGAGTGGATCTGGCATACATGTCCAAGCTTCGTCTTCTCCCGCGAAAATTAGGTTCGCCGAATATCATGGGAGATCTAGCTGGGGATAATGAACGGATCCTAAAAACTTGGAAAGGGATACAGTCTGAGACTCTGAGTTCCGACCGTGGGGGAACGCGGAAGTGGAACACGGCCAACTTCGTCGTATGCGGTGAATGGGAGATTAAATCAGGTGCCAACAACGAGGGGAAAGAAAAATGGTTTGATTTGTCTTTATTCTCGATACGGAATGTTAATTGTCTGCGAATACCTGGCCGGTGCCCGAGTAAGTCACCATTGCTCCACTCGCTCTGACAGCACTAGTCTCAGACTGGGAGGCGACGTCGGATCGGCCGAATGAAGCGAGAGTGGGAAACGAGCGTGTAGTACACGTAAGTGGGCGTCCACCTGCAGACACACTCTCCTTGTGACACGGACGTCACTTAGACGAGCTGCACATATGACGGTGATCTTCTCGCTTTGATCGATCGGTATTGGTTCGGGTTGCACCTCGCAGCCGAGCAAGCCGCGGCAAGCGGCGACGGATCGGAATGGAATAAACTGTCCAGACACGGGGACTGCTGTCAATTGTAGGCCGTCTACCCAAGGAGATACATATGTACTTTTGTTTCTGCCACAGGCAACGGAGCGCTTGCAATCGATCTGGTTCCGACTCCGACCATTACTGTTTCGCGGACCATTCATCCCGGCGGCCCCTTCGTTGTGTCATGCACCTATTGCCCCTGCCCGCATTAGTTACTATCCAGTGGTTCATGTTGAGCTGTTGGAGAGAAATGTTCCTCACCAGATGTTGGTGGTGATTCAGAGTGGGCGTCCTCATGTACTCACCATCCGATGTTGATGATCGAGTTCGGGTCTACGTCGGTAGCCCATGATGAGACTCGGTCTTCATGCCACCGCGTGGTATGGCCGCAGCACTCGTCATCGTCGTGGTAAGTGCCACGCATGAAGGGTTTCGTGACCTTTGTTACGATTCAGGTAAACGCTACACGTTCGCTTGCGAGCGGTTCCGCGTGCCCGCAGCCATCTGTTCAGGTGGCACGGAGTGCCTTCTTTGTTCCTTCTTGTGACGGTATGCGCAGCGAGGGGCGTTTCGGACCAAGAACAAAGGTATCAGGACCCGCCCATGAAAGGCGAAAGTGCTGTTCCTCGGAGCTCCCTGTGTTTCAAACCCCTTCAATCTGGCTATATTGTCAAGTCTCGACGCTGTGGCGGCCCCTGTTACGTCTGGCCGTCAGTCGGTCAACGAAGACGGTCCGCATTTCCGTTCCTCTCAGCAACATGAATCGGGGCGTTCCTTGGATACATGACGTACAGTACGGTGGATGGCTGAGTAGACTGAACCAATTCCACTTGGCCGTCGTTTAGCAATATCGTTACTTAATTAGATTACCGGCATCTGCTGGGAGAACGACAGAAAGTGGACAGCAAGGTGGCAAATTGGTATGTCCGCAATGATAACCGCCAGGGAAAGAACTCACACATTTTCTCATGCGTGTACAGTGGGGATCCCTGATCAGGGCGTTTCAGATCTCGATCTTGACTTTGAATATTCTTCGGCGCACACGAACCCAAAGGTTAGGAAAGCCGCCCGGATAAGTATCGGTTCATCTGGGTCAGCGGACACCAGTCTAGAGTAGGAGCCCCTCGTAGCTTCCCAGTTCCCACACTGACACATCGATGACAGTGGCGTTAAATTTGACCACTGTACGCACAGCCTGGGTACCTGAGCCGTAACCACAGGTTACGTTGGCACCTCTTTCCATCACTTTCAAGTACGAAAGAGATGCTCGGAGATCGATTAATAGATCAAGTACGCCATACATCTAATATACAACAGCCCATGACATCCACAGTAAATACAGGATAAAAGCGCACCAATCTATTTCGCGGCCGATGACGAAAACTGAAGGAGGGTCAGAAAGGGAGCGCATCTGGAAGTTGAGATAGACTTGCCTTGGTGACACTCTTCGTGCCTTCCGAGATGGCATGTTTCGCAAGCTCACCGGGGAGAATTAGGCGCACTGCCGTTTGGATCTCCCGTGATGCGATGGTTGATTTTTTAGAGTATGAAGCAAGTTCTGGCAGCATGGGTAAGCGCACCACACCGGAATGGACGAAAGATATGCTAACTGGATGCCTCTGTGGCTATACGTTCAAAAATGTCATTGACGAAAGAATTGAGGATGGCCATGGCCTTGTTCGAGATACCAGTGTCAGGGTGGACCTGCTTCAATACTGCGACCACGATGAGGATATGCAAATACTCGAAATAAGAAACGCACCCTTGTAGATGTATGAAGAGTAAGTCTCCTTGCGGGTCTTGCGCCTCTTTTTCTTCTCGCCCTCTACAGGAGTGGTACCCGATGTCTTGGCGGCTTTCTTGGTGGCCTTGTCTGATATGGGCGCTTTGGCTGGGGCTTTGGATGCAGTGGAAGCGAGAGCGGCAACCATGGTAAGTCAGAGATGACGCGCACAACTGGCGATATACAGATTTAAACAAATGGTACAATGTCGCGTCGAGTTATATACTTGCAAGACGCGTGTGGTCGTATTTGGCAGACCGCACGCGTCGCGTCTTTTGTTGATCTGTAAACCTTATTTCGTCTACCCAGCCGTGGGTATAAAGAGGAATGGTGCACGACGCAGATACCCACATACTTGCCCTTCGTCGTGGTACCTATCACTTCTCAACCAACCCAGCCCAATCGCACCCAAGTCTTTTTTGAAACACAATGTCCGGAAAAGGTGGCAAAGCAAAGTCTGGTGGCAAGGCTTCTGGTGACTCCACTTCCAAGTCCCAGTCGCGTTCTGCCAAGGCTGGCCTTCAGTTCCCTGTCGGTCGTGTACACCGTCTGTTGAAGAAGGGCAACTATGCTCAACGCATAGGGAACGGTGCACCCGGTGAGTCTTGCAAGGCAATGTCGCACTTTGGAGGAAGGGCTCACTTGGTCCACAGTTTATCTTGCTGCTGTCCTCGAATACCTTGCCGCCGAGATCCTTGAGCTAGCTGGCAACGCTGCACGCGACAACAAGAAGCAGCGTATTGTGCCTCGACACTTGCAATTGGCCATTCGGAATGACGAGGAGTAAGTCTGGTGTACTGGCGCTGCGAATGAGGTTTATTGAGCTACGTCCAGGTTGAACAGGCTCCTTGGCGATGTGGTTATCTCGCAGGGTGGTGTCGTGCCATTTATCAACCCTGAGCTGCTGCCAAGCAAAACGTCAAAGGGCAAGAAAGAGAGCCAGGAAGTTTAGGCGTTGTCCGTTGTTAGATTATTGCTTTCTCTTCTGGTGTAGGATGTATTGTATTCTGTAGTTTTTATTCGTCTCCTTTATCCTCGCGAATCTCGACCGTTTACCTCTGCAGGCACACGGCGAGATCTGATTGGCTGGTTACTTGACAAGTTACCTGACACTACCTGTTGTCTCGGCTGGTCACATGAGTGGTTTACGGCAATAGTCGTACCATTTTTGATATTCAATAAAAGGTTTTTCCGAACCCCTTCCCTTCTGACGCGCAGCCTTGGACTCGAGACTGACCAGGGATGGCCAAGTCGCGATACACGAATCCCTCCCCATCTAGCTTTTTCAAAAAATGGACATTGAGAGCTGTGATCTTCGGCCTCTTTTGTGTAATGTGCAGTTGGTTAGACTCGATCAAGGTGAGTATGTCACCTGCTGGACTCGGTCGAGACTAGAGTGTTCGGGGCACCTTCCACAGGGCCGATGGTATGTTCTGGACCCACCTTTCTTACACGAATTGGCGCAAAGTGCCGTTGCCGCATCTCCCGACAATCCTCAAGGCATGATTCAACACATCCTGACAAACCTCACTTCAACATTTCCGCAACCGTCTAATCAAATCTCGCTGAACGGGAACTCCTCTGAATGGGTGTTCAACAATGCTGGAGGTGCCATGGGTGCCATGTACATCATTCATGCGTCCATTACCGAGTACCTCATCATCTTTGGTACGCCCCTTGGTACCGAAGGACACACTGGGTTGCATACCGCAGATGATTACTTCCACATCCTCGTTGGCGAGCAATGGGCATTCAAGCCAGGTGCTCTCGAGATGGAGAGGTACAAGCCCGGAGATGTCCACTTGTTGCCGCGGGGAACTGCGAAGCAGTACAAGATGCACGAGGGCTGTTTCGCGATGGAGTACGCTCGAGGTTAGTTTTTGTGCCAGCTTCCGCGAGTTGTGGTTGATTTGAATGTGAATTCAAGGATGGATCCCTCTGATGTTGCCATTCGGCTTTGCCGATACACTTTCTTCCACTCTAGATATCCCAACGCTGTACCATACGGCGCGCATCACTGGTCGTGAGATGATCAAGAACCTCCTCATCGGAAAGATTTGAGAGTACACATACTTGTATAATCTACACGAGACTAGAGTGCTCTGCCACGCTCGTAATCTATGCAGATAGAGATGAAATGTCTTCGATTTACTGCGTTTATGCGGGATTCAGCTGAAAGCAATATGATCCACTCCATTATGGATTCAGCATCAAAACTCACGCTTCGATGCTCAGTCGCCGCCACCTGCCGTCTCATGCCCCTTGGAATTGAACTCAGACCATTTGATGCCCAGAACCCTAGTGAAGAACTAGTGTCCATCAGGAGGAGCACCTTATGACGTTACCGCCTTTCGTGGGCCTGTCCTCTCTAATCAGACCTTTCAAGGCTCGATAAAGGGTCCTGCGAAAAGGTTTTAACCCGAGCCATTTTTTGGCTCACAGATGCGGCACCAGCCTGACTCGTTCGGTACAAGCGGAAACAGCCCAGAGAGTCGGTCAGGGAATGTCACCTTTGGCCAGAGTCACTCCGTGTTCCAAGAGTAACAAGATTGTGCACCGGATGGGGAGCAGAAAGAGGTCTGTGATCGATCTTGGCTGAATTTCATTGATAGATCAATCGTGTATAGCCTCTAGAGGGATGGGCGCACTGATAGGATGGTGGATGGCAACAAGATGCGCTGCACTGTCACTCACCAGGGCCGTGGGGGTGGTTTGGCTGGAACGCGGTCGCGATCGGACATGACGTAGGCGCACTCCATAGAATGGAGGGATCGGCTGACCCTGTGCCCTGTGGACTGCGCCGTCGGTGGCGACGACGATGAGCGGCGGGGTGTGAAGTAACGGCTACCATAAAAGGAGAATGACGTCTGACGTAGAGGTGGCGCGGGGTGTGCACCCTGTTTTTGTCGCTGTGGAGCCGTCCGTGTACATGAGCCGACCTTGTCTCTCTTCTTCTCTTCTTCCTCCCTCGTCCCCAAGGAATGCCCTCTCCGCCCTTCCTTGCTTCCGTGCGTATATTCTATCCTCGTCCCCGCCTCACTCACCTCCCACACAGCC
>JBBPJN010000109.1:0-25791 GCA_038088755.1 Boletus aff. separans
GATGCCCATCCCGTGCCTTCCGTGTCGATGTCGAACCTTGCCCTCTCCGAGCCTGCGCACATCGACCTGACTGGGGACGACGATATCTCCCCGCCGCCATCAACACGCGTTCGTCTGGAGGCCAGCGCTGGACCTGTGCAGACGCATTCTTTCTCTGCATACCCGCACGCCGCCCCGTCCCACGCGCCAAAGCCTACGCCGATGCTGCACACACCGACCTATCGCCCTGTCTTTCCAGTCCCTTCGCTCCCCCGTCCCCATCAACACCTCCCTCCGCCTCAAAATGGCTCCCCACTCATTTACTCACCCACAAACCGTCCCCCATCCACGCACTCAGCAAACAACGTAATTGATCTCACCCATTCCCCCTCTCCTCCTTCTTCACCCCTTCCCCTTTCCGCCCAACTCCCGGACGATCTCTCCCCGAGAACACCCGTTTGCATTGGGCAGCTTACAGTCACCGCATTGGTTCTCTATCCAGTCTCGTATCTCCAGCCCCATGATCCGACAAAAGCAGAAGCCGATTGGGCAAGCGTGCGCCTCCAGTACGAGCACAACCCTCACAAACAGCCTGGTACAACAGAAACTATCCATATCAAAACCCCACACTTTAAATCCCCCACCGGTGAACTAATTCAGGCCGAGGCCTTCGGCGTTGTCGAGCAGAAAGTGGCGGCCCACCTTGGCCCGATGTTAGGAAAAGGTCTCATCCGATTAGACGCTAAAGTGCGGCGTGGCATGCCAAATGTGAGCACATCCCACTCTTGGACTCAGCACCACTAGAACCTGTCTCTTTCATCCCACCGCAGCTCCCCATCCTTCCACTACAGATGCTTGTTTACACCCCCAAGGGTAACATCACCGTCGTCGGAAATTATCTGCACCAGTGTGGACTCCTGCTTGATCATCCATCCCCTCCGTACGATACTCAGCGACTCGCTAACTATCATTATTGTAATCCCCACAATCCCCCTCTTGGAGGACACCATCCACCGTTACCTCCTGTTCGCCCCGGTTACTTCGGTCCAGGAGGCAGTAGTTCTCGCTGGAGTGCGCCTGCAGTGTCTGGGAAGACGCTTGAAATTCAGCGTAGTCAGGTAGAGGAACTTTTCAAGAGTCTGAGAAGCGGAGATGAACTTCCGGAGACTGAGCCTGGTAACTTTTATTCGTTATTCTTGCTTGTCGCCGCTTCATCCACTGACTTGTTTCATTTTATGAAAAGTATATGAAGTTGGGACACCACTTTATCCCCACCAGAAGAAAGCGCTTACCTTCCTCCTTGAGCGTGAACGCGAGAAACGTTGCAGTGACGGTCGCTACTCCTCTCTGTGGCAGGCCAGAGTGAACCCGCATTCTGCACAGCGATCATGGTTCCATATCGTGACTCAGAAGGAGGCTTTTCATGAACCACAAGAAGCGAAAGGTGCCATTCTCGCTGATGATGTGTGTTTGTCTTTCCAATGATATTACATAATGGATATGTACTTCTCATACCTCTTCTTTTAGATGGGTCTTGGCAAGACGATCACATGTGTCTCTCTCATTGCCGCCACTTTGGATGCCGCTCGTGCTTTCGCGGCTTCCCCATTGCCACCCCTTCCCCCTCATCCAGATAGAAACTTCCTCGAGGATACTCTGTCTGCGGCGCATTTCTCCGGGAGTGTTTGGGGAATGCCCTGTGCATCCGACTCTGGAAAGGGCAAGGGCAAGGCAGCAAAGGCTCAGGACAGGGCAGAAGCCGAATATGCGCGTGCATGTCGTATCAAGGTCAAAAGTCGAGCGACCCTTATCATTTGTCCTTTGTCAACGGTATCGAATTGGGAGGACCAGTTCCGCGAGCATTGGCGAGGAGAGGTCTCAGTAGTAGGAGGTGGCGGAATCACCTGCTCTACGGCCACCAACACGTCTGGTACCGTTACACCACCTTCTCTGACGACGCTTTCCCAGCAAGAGCCCAGTTCTGACTTAAAATCATCCTACCGTCCATCGGGTGGTCGTCCGTTGCGAGCATATGTGTACCATGGGAATGCGCGTCGTCCAGATTCAGCTTTCCTGGCAGATTTTGATGCTGTTATCACAACCTATGCAACGTTGGCTTCTGAGTACTCAAAGCAAACGCGGAGTATCACTTCTCTAGAAGCTGATGACGAAGAGGACGGCGATAGTGATGGGGGATTCCAAGCTGTCGAGATCGATGAGCATGGAAATCAGGTGGTACGACTACCAAAACCAAAGCGGGCAGGGATGAAACGAAAGAAGTCATTTTCTAACGTCGCAGTGGAGGCTACTAGCGCTCTACAAACCATCCACTGGTTCAGAGTTGTCCTTGACGAAGCACAGTATGTTCCTCTAAATAGTGCTCAGATATCGCAAGCTCACGATGGTCCAGCTCTATTAAGGAGACTGCAACTGTGGGCAGCCGTGCCTCGTGCGACTTGGTTGCTGACCGTCGTCTCTGCCTGACGGGAACTCCTGTTCAGAACAAGCTTGACGACGTTTACGCCTTGATCAAATTCTTGCGTCTAGAACCCTTCGACGACAAGAACATTTGGACAGAATTTATCGGAACTCCCGTCAAGTACGGGCAGTCATTGGGGGTTGCCCGATTGCAAACCATCATGAAGTGCATTACCCTCCGCCGCACCAAAGAAACAGAAACTTCTGACGGAAAGAAAATTCTCAACCTTCCACCTCGTAGAGACGAACTCCGGTATCTCAAATTCGATTCCCGCGAGCAAACAATATACGACCAGTTCTTTACGGAATCCAAAGCTGAGTTCAACGAATTGTCGAACAAAAATGAGGTTATGAAGAATTACGTGGGGATTCTGCAGAAGATTTTGCGCTTGCGGCAAATTTGTGACCATTTTGAGCTTGTCGAGGGCAAGGGATTTGGAGACGTTCAGCCAACGGAACCCAGCAGTTATGAGGACCTTGCGGCCGCGATTGAACGGGAGGGTCTCAACCCGTCCCGTGCTGCCGCAATCGTTGTACTGCTGAGGGAAGCGGCGACAACGCAATGCGTTGAATGTGGCGAGGAACTTTGCATTTCCTCGGATGCTCAGCAGATTACTGAGGGTGGGGTATGTATGGATGACGGACCGTCAGCAGCCAAGCGTGGCCGGAAGGCAAAGGGAACAACGTCTCGCGCCTCAACAAGGGCCAATAGCCCATCAACGTCTTCTCTCGTCCTAACCCGCTGTCAGCACCTTTTCTGCCTTGCATGCTATCGGTTATGCGTATGTCCTGGGTGGCCAGACGTGCCCCCCGATACCCGACGGTCATGTTCTGCTTGTCAAACCGGACTTTCCCCACAAGAAGCCATACAAGTGCGGCCTGATTGTCAACCCCAAGACCTGCCATCCAAAAAGAAACCTGGCAAGCGGGAAAAGAAACCAAAGGGAACAAGCGCAGAGAAATTTATCCCGTCAACGAAAGTCAAAGCTTTGCTTAGCGATCTCATCCAATTCTCCAAGGCAAATCCATATTCTGCCAATTATGATCCTGACTCGATCGAGGTGGAAATGGTAGATGGTGAGGGAAAACGGGTTGACGATGGAATTGTCAAGACCGTGGTATTGTAAGTAGCAACTCTATATTCGGGAAGAAGCTGAGTGTGGCTGCTAGTTCGCAATGGACCACTATGCTCGATAAGTATGCCATGCTTTGCTCATCTTTGGCGGGCCATATCTCATGAAGTTTTCAGAATTGAAGACGCACTGGATGCTGCTGGAATTCGTTACGAACGCTTGGATGGTACGATGAAACGTGACGATCGGACGAGAGCCATGGATACGCTCAAATACGACCCGGGTTGCGAAATCTTGCTTGTCAGCCTAAAAGCTGGTGGAGTCGGATTGAACCTCACTGCTGCACAGCGAGTTTACCTGATGGACCCCTATTGGTATGTACTTTTTTTAAAATCTTGTCCCAGACGCTTAAGCACCTGCAAACAGGAATCCAGCGGTAGAGAACCAGGCTGTTGACCGTATCGTGCGCTACTGCTTGATATAATACCTGTACCTCAACTCATCGTTTAACCCATAGCATCGTCTGGGGCAGACACGTCCCGTCACAACAGTCAAACTCATCATTGAAAACTCTATAGAGGATCGCTTGCTGGAAGTTCAGCGGAAAAAGACTGAGTTAGCCAATATGACCTTGGGTCAGAACTTTAGTAAAGCTGACATGTTGCAACGGCGGATGGAGGAGTTGAACCAATTGTTCGGATCATAAGTTATGTTGATTGACGCATGCCTACGCTTTATTCCTTCTTGATGAGATCCATATTTTCTGACACCACTGTAATCTTACTCGTACAGCAACTGGGTTGTAATTATGAATAGACGACGTTGGAGAACCTGCAGCCAGTAGTATATCTAGTGATTCTGCTACAAATCACAACTTTAGAATGCAAAGTGGGCAACGTATTTTCGTCGCCACAAGGCGTAGACAAACATTTGGCTGACGAAAAGACCGAGCGTTATTCCGATGGCAACCCGAATCATGCGAATAGCTAGAGAAAAACCTGACGAGTACTGCTCCGTCGAGCTCGGGACAGTGTCGATGAGACCTCCTCCCTGCGCAATGCCAGACTATATAAAAAAAACTGAGAGAGAGGAAAGCACGGCACCATTCGTCCACGTACGGGCACAAGGAAAAGAACACCTGTAACCATCGAGGTAAAGGCCGTCCCGCGAACGATCCGCGAATAAAAATTGCCAAGTAGACCGATGGTCAGGGCCCCAAAGGCGGATACGAGGTCACCATTATCAGGCAAGAAGATATTACCGAGCTTGTTGGCGACGAACGCCAAGCATGCCAAAATGACCATCACTAAAAGCTGCCAGCTCCAAATTTTCTGCATGTTTGCCAGTGACGAAGCAACAGAGTAGGTTGGGACAAGGGCGGGCAAGAGCCACCACGGAAGAGGTTGTCGCCACCATGGCCAGTTTGGCTCCCTGTGACACCCTTGGACGCACCGTTGATCGTCTCGGTACACAAAGGCAGTATAGTTACTGTACCTCTTAGCATGTAGTTCCTGTCAAGGGATGCAGCTTTGGCGAACCCAAACACCGCCTCTCCAAGCGGAAAAGTACCATTTTCGGCCTGGAAATAACCGTGTAGCACCCTATAATTTGGCGTCTGGTTCTTCTCGAGAGCTCGCCGTGCACGGGGATCGATGACAAGATAAATGTCGGATCCGATGGCCAATCCGAAACCCTGACAGGCAAATTCCGACGTCAAAAAGTGCGGAACCAAACCATTCCAAGCCCTACCAAAAAGAGCGTATAAATGATCGCGTAAACCATCCTTACAGATCCACAGAGAATGTTGCGCGACGTCAGTTCCAGAGCGCTGATGACTAAGGTCCAGTCAGTGGAAATTAGCCGTTTGGTGTCTGAACCCTCACGTATAGTGAAACCTGGTAGGATAAGAACGACACCGGCGGCGGAGATGGCATTGTAACAGAACAAATCTCCGGGGATCGTGCTCAGTGCTCGTGAGACGAAGGAGACAATAATCGCAGTTGATATCCTGTGAGCGGGTGAGCAGGAATGCCTTACTTGGCACTGATTGATCGGTGACTCACTCGTAAACATTGGCATACGTGGCACTCTTTGACGCGGCGTTGAGACCCAAGAACTGGAGAATACAGGCGCACAGTCCAGATATCCACATATCGATGATAGACCCTCCGAATACCATGGCAGATATCATGGCAGCTGTGAGAAAGGCAAAGAGACACCGCGGCCAAAGGGAGTAGATAGCGCGAGCACCGAGTATCTCTTTAAGCTTCTGTGTTCCGTCTTCAACCGAAATCTTATCATGCAGTACCTTGCAATAGACGAGATGAACCTGGTGCAATGGGGTTAAAGCGATTTGACCCTTGGCCTTGACAAAGTGAGTTTCGACAGAGGCCACATCTTCATCCCCAAATGTAACAATGATGACATCCGGAATGTGCACAAAGGCTGCTTTAGCATCAAGTATATTGGATGCTGTGCTCAATTGTGTATCAATGCGGTGAGAGGGTGAGCCGAAAGACAGCAAGCATTTTGCCAACGTGAGGATGAATTTACGGCGCTCGTCGAGATCTGGGCTTTGTGTCATCAATTTGACAGGTTGCAAGTTTCACCGCCATACCTTGTACATGTTTGATAATTCTCGCCTGCGTTCTGTTCCGCTTCATGACGCTGAGACGCTGTTTTCCCCCTTGATAAAACCTTCGACCTTCGACATCTGCGAGATGTGGTAAACTCTCAAGGGTCGAAGCGCGAAGTGTTGCATGATCGCGAGGAGCGTTGTCCTCAGGGACGTCGAAGGAGCTCGGCCAATTTGGTCGTGACTGTGAAGTCTTTGCTTCGCTAAATAATTCGTCGTCCAGTGATGGCAAGTCTTTCGGGCGACCAGACAGGAAGGAAGAAAAGAGCTTCCCCTTGGGGCGTCCTCCAGCTTCTTCGGGTTTACCAATTGACTGATTGAGATCTAGTTGTCCGCCAGTCTTGGAGTAATCGAGCCGAGTGTTCGCGAGACTCTCGCGGCGATTGGTTGAGGTCCAAGGAAAGTTGATCTCTCCGGATATCTCGTTGTGCCTGCGCTGTTTCGCTGATGAGCTGCTCGACATGACGAGGCAGTGGCGAGGGACTCGAGAGGTGGACAAGGAAGAGGACGGGGCGCTGAGAGGATACAGGATGGCGTCCTATTTACGGACTAGCATAATTGGTCCAAGTTTTAATCAGACTAGTAGTCCTCAGAAAGACCTGCTCGGAAATCGTGAATTAGTTATACTTGGAGAACGGCCAGCACAGACTCGACATAATCTTTACCCAAACCCACTGGTCAAGGTGACATGATGATACAGAACTGGGGTAGATGGTAATATATAGCGGGCTTTCAGCATGATTGTACAGGACGAGAGGCATACGACAATAATACTAGACATTGTCCCGAATGCCGAGTTAAATCTGAGGATTTCACCATATTTGTGGAGCAGGAGGAAGATAATCTGTGGGGAGAAGAAAGGCATTTATGCCTTGCTGCGAGAATGTGCTACCACCTAAGCTTTGGTCAGATATCCAGACAGGCAGCTGTTCAGTGGAAGTCATTTCGAATCCCCTCCAGATGCTGTCTACATCAGTGACATGGTGGGGCATCATTCCCATTTGCATCTGAGGTATCACTTCGGTGTTTGCAAATGACGGATCGTATGTCGGCGAGAACGACTCGTGGGTCAATACACCTAGGGGCTGCTGTTCAACTGTCATGGGAGTCGTACGTTGAGGTTCACGTGGGATCTTTGGGGAATGTGTACTGGACGCGGCTTTCCGTTTCTGCCCTCTCTTCAGCATAAGCTGGAGAGTTAGAGCATAACGCTTCCCAGGGACTGGATCGAAAACGTCAGAAAATCATACTGGCGCAATTAGGGGCTTACTTTGAGACATCAAATCTGCCAGTCGTTCAACCTGTGGTCGGACGTCCTGTACGTCACAATCATTCGGGCTAAAAAGAATGAATTATACGCCTGAGAACTTAGGCTGAGACTGATGGTGCTTACAAAAGGCGGGAGAGTCTTAAAAGAAAAGAGGCAGCAAATGTGGCAGTAGCATGAGTGTAGTGGACGGCTACAGCGGGTTACACGTCGCAAACATAGGAGGGTAGGGTCGACTCACCGTATTTCATGCCTTCACTGTACGAAGGAGAATTGACAGTGATGTCTAAGCCCTGGCGTGCAATCTGAATGGAACGAATGGCGAGATCCCTCTGTACTTTAGGCATCTTCTGCACATCTTCCGGACCATTGATACCTCGCAACGCCGTCGCATTATGAAACAGTTCCGCGTGTAACTTTTGAATTTGCAGGCTCTGACGATAAAAGGCTAAAGAGTATGTTATAGTAACTGCATATCAACCAAAGACCGCGACTCGCCTGCATCTTCATACTTCTGCGAGAAGGCAGAGTCCCATGCCTTGTACCAGTTTTGAAAATCTGAATCGGCACGTTGCAAGACGTCGAACGTAACTTCATCCACGGGGCGATCGAAAGGTGACAGTTGGTTGTTAACCCTCTCTCGGATTGCCATGAGCTCCACAGTGGAGACGAGACGCATATCATCCTCGACCGCGAGGGGATGTTGTAAAAGTAGACGACACTGCCAGATACTCTCATCGTCCTTTAGAATAGCTGGACGACCGGTGCCATAGGACAACCTGAAACGCTGTTTGTGGCCATACCTTTGATGCATGGACGAATACTTACTGATGCTCGAAAAGGTACAAACAAAACCATGTACGGGAGGCGATGACCAAATCGTGGTCTTCGGACCCATCCATGCTCTTACTTCTGTTCTGCATGCGGCGGAGCAACTTTGGCCATGCTTTATGTAATGCTACAAGATCTGTGAGAGGGGCATTGGAGGAACACGAGAAAGTGAGCTGACAAAGTTCCATCGCCATCCGCACGGCATGGCCGCCACTCAGCCAACCATTATCTGACCAACCTGAAACGAGAACTAGAGAAACGTTATTACCACAAATAAATGTACGACGCTATAAATGCTCACTCATGGCTTGAACCGCTTCCAGTCGGGTCACAGGGGAGAAGAGAGTAGCACGGGATATGTTCTGGACTGCATCCAAGCATCGATTGTATGTCTCACTTGGTGTGTCTGCGGATAGATCGTGAAAAAAGACTCGACGCATCGAGGGTAAACTGACCTCCGCCATCACGCACGCGAGCTCCGACCATGCAGATGGCATCTACTGCAAATGGGGAACGATGGTGAAGGGCGTCAAAGGTATCGACCCGGGCATCAAAAACAGGCAGGAATGTAGAGCAACCAGCATAAAAGCTACCAAGACGGGTTAGCTGCAATGCAAGTCAGGCAAGACAAGATTGTACATTCGGAATAACTCGCGAGCCTCATGCTCAGGGACAAGGTTCTGCGTGACGACTGGCGCCGGATTCGTGTTGAGCTTTACCGTCATCGAGTCTAGACACGTACCATCGGGGAATACCATCCCACGAGGAATTTTGTGACGGATCTTTCTCCTTTTCGTAGGACGAGTTTGATGCTCAGGGGAAGGTGTTCTAGTTCTACTCTGGGGTTCGCTGCTCACTTCGCCACTCTCCTTAAGGCGACGTTATGGGTTGTTGAAAGAACGGGATCAGAGGGGTGCCGGTACTAACCTTGGCAGCCCTCTCAATTGCAACGTCCGCGAGGCCCCGCAAGACCTCCCAAGGTGCGACGAGACCAGAAGCTGGCAGTTCCCCATTGTCCTCGTCCTCGACTTCAGACGAATCAGCGCTGGCGACATCTGATGAAGGTGGGAAGTTGCGCTTTGCGCCCGCAGGTGCAGGAACCTGGTAACCCCTGCTACCGTGAGAGCGTTGGGAATCGTCAATATATCGTACAGTGGAAGATCCTTGGGCGCCAATTGCGCCGATACTTGAAAAGGGGGGAAGGATGGCTCCGGAAGGAGGAGTAAAGGAAAACGGCTGACCAGCAGGATTGGTGTATGAAGACGAAGGTTGCGGGGTATGGAAATCCCCGGTTTGCTGGGTATGTGGGACATGAGATCCGGAGGGCCGGATCTCTCGAGACGGGGGATTGAGGATGGGTGGGATGGACGAATGGTACGTGGATGGTGATGGGGGGCGGCGGTGGATGTTGGGGTCATTGATGTGTGAACCATTCGGGGTTGCGGAGACAGGGGGGGATGCCATGGCAGGAACGGTGGGAGACTGGGCGTATTGACCCTGAGAGAATGCGGAGGGAGAGCGATGGGCGAAGGGTGCTGTTCCGCGCAAATGGGCGACGATCTCAAGGAGAGTGTTCTGAATTGCGGCCTGGGTGACTCTGATGTCGGCGACGTGGGCCTCGAGGCTGCGGATTCGCCTGGAAAGGGGATAAGAAAGGGCAAGTGGAGGTGGAGGGGACATACTCTAAACCAGCTTCGCCGGTGAGGGTTGCCTCTCTGGAGGGTTTCTCGAAGAGACACTCCAAACCGGCATGGCGACAACGACGACAGGGGGGGTTGTCTGCGCCCTCGCAGCGCATCTTCTGTTTGCGACAGGCATTCTGTATGGAGGGGGGTGAGCGATAGGAGATGACGGGGGACGGGGGAATGTGTGCATACGCAAGCACCTTTCGGGGAAGTGAGTGGGTGGGAGAGAGAGGGAGGGGAACGGACATACGAGGTACGCGGTTGAGCGTCTTTGGCTTGATGTCGGGTTTCTTTGAGGGATCGTCTTGCATCTTCTCGGTGGTGGGTTGGTCCACGGGGAGGAAGAAGAGGTGGGGGATCCGTAAACAGCCGTCAATAAAAGTCGTCCAACTGCCAGCGTGTCCCGCCCATGTTACGTGGTGACAGGGCCAGCGCTGGCCGACTCGTCTCAGCCCTCCTCGCAGCGAACACCGTCATAACCTTATCACGCACCCCCTCCGATCACGTGTCATGTTTCTCTCCCTCCTCTCCCACTTGCTCTGGTGCGTGTCTGCTCTCCCCCCCTCCCCCCTCTCACGTCGCGGCCCACAGCGCCTGGTTTGCGTTCGCCCTCCCCTGCTACTCCACGTACAAGGCCCTGGCACACTCTGCCTCCGCTGACACCCTTCAGCTTCAGGCACTGTCCACGTATTGGGCTGTCATTGGTGCTTTCATCGCATTCGAGCAGACCCTCGGCCTTTTGTTGTCTTGGTCAGTCCTTCCTTTTTCATCCGTCCCCCCCTCCTCACCCCCACCCGAGGTTGCCCTTCTACTGGGAGTTGAGAACCATATTTTTGCTATACATCTCACTCCCCCAGACTCAGGTTCGTCTTCGCCCCATATCCTTCTCCTTCCTCTTCACGTCCCCCCTCTAGGGCTCGGCCTATGTCTACGGCACCTACTTGGCGCCGTGGCTCTCAAGAAACGAAACAGATTTCGATGTTGCCATGACTTCCGCACACACCAATGCTATCGCTTTCTGTCGCACTCGCATCTCCGCCCTCGTGGACCTCGTCTGGAGCCTCGTGAACAAGACACCCGTCTCTGCCCAGTCCCCCCCTACTGGAGGCGCACAAAAGCCTGCCTACCCCCTCGCCAACCCCGTCGACCACCTGAAGGACCTCTGGTCTACCCACGGACCTTCCGTCTTGGCCGCATTCGCTCCCAGGGACACAAGCGATGCACACGTCACGGGCACTGCCCACGCAGACGCTCACTAGCCGCGCTCGGCAAACTGAGATATCGATATCCCCGATTTTGACACTCGTGCACGCTCTATTTTCCCTCCCCTCTATTTATATTAGTCGTGTATACCACAGACTCAGTGCCAGATAGACTAGTGACCAACCTGTGAATCAAGTCGGTGCCTCCTAAAGGCAGCCTCGACATCGCTCGACGTATACTCCATCGATACGCCACCGTCAGTATAACACTCTGATATCCTCGCACTGAAGCTCTCAGTCATGCGTTGTAGCTCTTCTTCGCATGCTTTCCATACCCCAACCATCACCGTACCTGCCGCGATCCCGCTGCTCTCCTCCTTCGTCGTTGTCTCCTCTGCTTCCGTGAAGTGCTTCTCCACTCGTCGGAAAAGCACATCAACATGCTTGCGGACGTCCTTGCCATCAAACTCCTTCAGTACTTTCTTCAAGGATGATTTACTATAATGAGTGTTCTTCTGAACTTCACTCGGCGCAGTCGTCTGCAGGAGCCTCTCCAGTCCCTCAAAGAACTCCTGTAAATTCACCGTTAGCCCATGTGCTGCACCAACAAGTACCACTCACAATCAATTTCGCAAACGGTCTCCTGAGCACGATCCTGACATATGCAGCCAAGTTCTCGTTGTAAATAGTCTCAGCTTGCTTCAGGAACCCGACGACGGAACTGGTTTCCAACTGAGAGATCTCGGCAACAAAGCAGTGCATATTTTCTGCTCAGATCAGTCATATGCATCAACACGTTCTGACACGTCTCACTCACCAACGATCAACACGTGGTAGTTGAGCTGGCCCTTGTCTTCGCCATCCCCATCCAACGTTCCCATGTGCTTCAAACATTCAAACATGCTGTGCACAATCTTTTCGTATGCCGAGTCAACATGCGCCCGGATCTCCAGTCCGTCCGCGCCTATCAGCTGTTGCTCAACGCGGCCCACGTAGACTGGGAAGTACTTGATAAAGTGAGCTACGCCTTTGCGTTTCTTGCTCGTCAGTTTCGTCTCGTCGACCATCTTAATCTGCTGGTTCTGACCCACTTGGATAAGAGGTCATATGTCCATCGTTTTTAACAACTGGCTTGCTTACAATATGTCGATCAAACGCTCCTTTCAGCCGCAGATGCTGTTTCTCTAGTATTTGAAGGAAAAAGGTATTGCCACGTTCATCAGCATCTACGAGGAAACGCTCGAGACAAGCGATAACGCCGACAATCTGCCTGGTCTTGATCTGAGCACATGTGTACATCGACAAGGCAGATCCTTACAGCGCATCCTTGGCAACAGCGAGATCAACCCACTGTTTCAACTCGGCAGGCAGGAAACCAAATATCAAGTCCATGGCGCCGCGCACTAGCTTGGTGGTCGATTGACTAAGACCCGCACTCCTAGCTGCCTGGCGTCGGAAGTAGCTGTCCAGACCGGCGTAATCAGCAAAAGTTAGACCAGCGTCATTGATCTGAAGAAAGTCTGCGATGAAGTCGCCTTCCCGGTAAATCTGAGGGGCGATTTGCTCCAAGATATAACCGAGCGCCTATATCCAGAATGAGAGCAGTCTCTCATATTCAATGGAGACACAAACGTCAGCTGCTCCATATTTTTCACCCGCTTGCCCGCCCCGCTCTCGTTCCCGGGTTCGTGTCTCCACTGGGCCACGCACAATGGTGCCCGCGCGACGAATAGCACCTCCTCTCGCGCTTGTATGATTCTGTGCAAAACCTGAAACGCGAGTTAAAGTGAAAGGAACAGACGATACAGTATCCTACCTTGTTCCACGTCTTCCTCAGGGGTCTTTTTCAACAAGCCAGCGTAAATCGAGAACAATCCCTTCATTTGCGTGTTGTGAAGGTCGCTAGCTGCTGAGAAGTATGCCTAGAAAACAGTGGATTAGTTCCAGAGCCTTGCACCCCAAGGTGACGTACAGCACAAAACTTTGAGTACACTGGTTCATCCATCTCCTTCAGATACAACAGAAGGCCAGCATATCTGCCAAGATAGGTCTCCCTGCCTTGATGGTTATGTATGATGGGTTGGCCACGTCCTTTCGGTCGGGAAATTCCCCCGTTATCATCAAGAATAAGTTTGGCCTTGCCATGGTATGAGGCACCCGCATCGTAATACTACGCGATGATCAAACTGACCTGCGCAACTATCATAATGGAGAGGTAGTCGAATATGCGTTTGCAGAACTGAGCGTTATACGTCCTGTACTCATCCAGCCTTTCCATGGTAGCAGCCATCTCTGAAGACAAATATCAGACCATGTGACTTGGGCAAGTCAAGCCCCGACCTGTATCTTGACTAGCCTGAAGTGCTTTATAGATTTCCGTGGCTGCTTCTTCGAGTCGTTGTATTCCAGTTTGTTTCTCGAGAGACTCTTGGGTGAGTGTAAGTAATGCTTCCTTACTGACCTGGACTGTTTTCTGAGTGTGCATGGCATCAGAATATACTGGAGGGATGCTGGACGGGCTACATACGAGCAGGTTTTCGAGTTCACTAAGAAGTACGCCTTGGTTCTGCGTTTGGACTTGTAAACCACGTCGTTGCGACTGGATGAAAGAGATATCATCTCCCACAGCCTATCGAACCGATCAGAACAAGGCAAGTGTCGCAGTGATTTACTGACGTTTAAGTGAATCTTGTACGAGGATAACAGGCTATCCATTGCATCAACTTCCCCAAGAGCCTCGTCCAAGTACTTGGTGACAAGATTCACCCGATCATCGGACTCCAAGAAAGAGTGTATGTTGGCCTAACAATCGAATCACTTGTCAAGCTCGGACGATCGCAAGTCAGACTGCTGACCTTGTCCAATGCCATAAGCTCATCCAGTAGACGAGCTTCGACCAAGTCTGCAGCCCCCCTCGCAGACTTTCGGCCGAACATGTCGTCACTTGCCCATTCATAACCTTCAAGCATTTCCTCAACACTGGTCATCGTTGCTTCCGTGGTCTCCTCCGCCCCCTCGGCATCCTCTTCCGAGCCCCAGTCACCTACCACAAGCCGGTCAAGGGCAGCTTGATTTGCAGGATCGAAGAACGAGACACGGTTAGTGTTTTCTCGGCGGATCTGCGGGGTCTCGGGAGGCTTTGGGGTCATGGAACGTGAAGGAGCCTTGTACGCGGATGCGGGCGATTCGGAGTGCGCAGGATGGAGTGTTTCCGTGAGCTGCGCCGAAGATAGAGTTGACGTACGAGACAAGTCGAGGGATGGCTTGGCGGGCGCGTGACTTGGAAAGGACGGGCGTGCGGAGGCAGCATGAGGACGAGCAGGCACGAGACTAGATGGAAGAGCCGTCGCAGCACCCGCGGCGGAAGGGGGAGGCGTTGCGATGGATGGTCGACGGCCGATCCTTGGTCTCAAGGCACTGGGCACGCCAGCTAACGGGGGTTGATGTGAAGAGACAATAGGAGAGGGTGGGCGGAGACCTGGAGTGCTGGAGACTATGGACTCCCTTGTGGAACGATTCATTGTGGAACCCGCAGGCGATGCGGAACGCGAGGGAGTCTTGAGAATGTGTGAAGAACGTGGAGTCTGAAGAGCCTGTGCATTGTCCGGTATGGGCAAGCGGTGTGAGGAAGGCAATGACGAGTCGTCGGGCGGTGTGGTGGGGTCTCCGTCTGCTGTAAAGCTGAGAGATATTCGTGTGAGGGACTGGTACAACTTACTGGATGTCTCATCCACGCCGACGAGATGGAGGGGCGCGTGGACAAGGGAACGGAAGAGGTCGACGATGGCTCTGACGAATGCGGTCTGGTCAACATGGTTCTCTGTCTGCCACTTGTACGTCCTCGCAAGGGTGATATTGAGGGAGGACGGCTAATTGATGGGACGTGAACGGAGGGCAAGGGAGATGAAAGAGGACGCACGCTGACGACGTGTATGCCTCTGAGCTCTGCGAGCTTCCAGGTCTTTCCTACGGAGAAGGAACCGTTGGTGTTCAGCTTTGACTTGTGTATGAAACCAATGTTGTCGGCAGCACCTGGGAGAGATCAGTTAGCGGGGATGGGATGGGAAGGGGGGGCACAGACGGGCGATGATGATGTAGCGTGGCTTTTTCCCCTGACCGTCGCCAGCGTCCTCCCACACCTTGATGTGGGCGACGTAGGACTCGGGGACGTCGGCGTTGGCGTTGCGCTTGTCGAAGACGGAAGCGATGATGCGCTGCCTGGCGCGATCGTTGTCGGCCATGGTGAGCTCAGAGTTGTACCTAAACGGGTCGATAAGGGTTGCAATTTACATACGACGACCTCCCCTCGACTCTGACCGCTTTGTCCACAGGTCCACACCTCCCAGGTACATATCTCCTTGCCTCGCAGCTCGTCTCCACATGCTCACCCACCCAGCTCTCTCCGTCTCCTCCCGCTCTTCCACTCTGTCGTCACCAGACGCCATCTCTTCCTTCAATGGACAGGAAGACTGCCTCACCGCCGATAGCCCCATATCCTCCTCCTCCAGGGATGCCTCTGTAGACGTACAAGACCCCATGGATGTTGATGTGCACGTCGCGTCATCCCAGGAATCTCTCCACGACACCCTCTCGAGGCGGTCCCTCAGAAGCCGTGCTCCACTCTCAGACAAGTCCTCTCTCCGGTTCAGACCAAATCCAGTCCCTCTTTCCACTCGATCAAGGTCACATGCCCGTGGTGCTTCCGATGACTCTCTCAGGAAAAAGGTCCAGAAGCACGCCGGGTCACATACTACTCCAAAGTCCCATTCCGAACGCGATGCAAGAGTTCGCGAGCTCAAGACTCGTGCTCTCGCAATCCCCTCCACAGGCAAGACCCCCGCAACCGTCCGCCAGAGAATGGTCATGCAGATGGTTTACGACGAGATCACCCCCTATCCAGATGAAGCTTGGGTCGCCCAACTCGGCATCATCATACAAAGGTGCCTGTCCCCCGTCTCCCTGAAATCCATCCTCTTACCGTCTTTCAAGAGAATACCATCAAGTCAAGAATTGGTTTTCCAATCAGCGCCAGAAAGATGCTCGAGACTCTCGGCAGAGCCCACAGCCTTCTGCCTCTTCCAATCTGGAGTCCTCATTATGCAAGATAACGTGCGATGGCCGGGATATGAGAATCCGAGCGTCAGCCCTAGACGTGTGCGCAGCTGATGAATGGTCCGATGCCTTCTTTGATGAAGTAGTCATGATTCACAATTTCCGTCTCTTGGCAAAGCAAAGCCAGGATGAGGCAAGAGCAGCTCTTCTTGATTCTCCCGTTGGCACCACGGACATATCACATGCACAATCTCGTCTTTCATGACATTCACTCATCCTTTGTATGCATACATCGACCTTGCTCACTTTCCTGTACATTCTAATCATCACCCGCCGTATGTGTATCACTCATATTATGGTCGTAATACTCATCGTTGCTGTAAATCTCCAATCCAGCCCCATTACATCAGATCGGCTCATTAGTAGGCAGAGAATCATACTGGGATAAAGAATATCCTTCTTGACACCACGACCATCTCCAGGAGCTCCCGTTTCTTGTCCCATCCGTTCCTGTGCTCCGTACCTGCCCAGCCCGCAAAACCTGGTATCGCTTGCCTCTCCACGTAACCTCATTTCCGCACATGGACAGGATCCATATAGGGAGGGTCAGCATCTCTCGGATGCACCACGCCCAAATAAACTTCCAGCGTTCATGCGCAGGGAGTGGATAGCCAGCGAGTGATTCGTATACATCCAAGTCGACCCAAAGCCACGCGGAATGGTGGATGGGCAAAAAGACCCATGGCGACACGCCGAAAAGGTAGTTGACACTGGCAGCAGCTATGGAACTTGCCACCAGATTCTCAGTAAAGGGCTCGAGAACAGTAGCCGCGGGAACCATGTGTTTGCGGACACGGATCCATCGGACGCGGCGCCAGACGTAGTCGACCAACGTCATCTTGCCTATTGCGTTGTGCGCAACGTCGCACGCAAGGTCGTGTCGAACATCTAGTTCATGCCAGAGGGCACTGGCAATCATGTTGTCCTCGGCCAAGAAAGATCCAAACGCTGCAAGCCCATAATCGCCTTCTGTGGGATCAGTTTCCTTGCGAGGCTTTAGTGATCCGTTAACCCGCTCCAAGTCGGAACGACGATAGAGGTTCGATTTGCCGACTACACAAGACTCGACCGCCACAGCGTTGATCGCGAGGTACATCTTGGCGTGGTTGGTGTTCAAAAACGCTGCTTCGACCCGTGCGCCAAGATATCCTTGGTATTCGGTTGCAAAGGGAACATGATGGACCAGCGCTACGCGCTTCCTGGGAGGATTCTGCGACGTGGATGACTCAGTGAGGATGTCTACGGCGCGTGCAAGCGCTCCACGCGCAACTGATACGTTGGAATCAACGACCCAGAGGAGATCGTGGGTAGCCTGTCGGTACGGCTTCATAAGGTTGTTTACTTTTGGATTAATGCCAACAGTCTCCTCGCCTGTAACAATACATGAGTTTTGTCAAAGGACAACTTGGCTATGACACGCGCACCGATGATGATCTTGGCATTTATTTGAGGGTATTGGCTCATCAGTTCTCTGACCACTGTAAGAGCCTGGTCATTTTCATCCGCAACAGAGAGCAAGATCTCAAAATTCGGGTATTCCTGAACAAACGTGGACTCCAAGTTCTCGTACAAGTTGGTATCCAAGCCTTTGAGAGGTCGTAAAATGGACACGCCTGGTGCATCCGGAGACGTTGCGAGAGGAGAGCGGGGACGGAGGCGATATCGTGCACGTCTGCAAACCGAGTCAACGTCAAACTAAGACTTTCAACTCGACTAGCGGCTGCCTCACCCTATCTTGCATCCTAGTAGGCTAATGGTCCACAAAACCACATACCAGCCAAGTCCGACAACGGAGAGGACGCTGTAGAGGGTGGGACTGCTGAATGCCAGATTTGACATGGTCAGCCTGCTCGAAGCAGATCGCCAAATTGTGTACAGTTGTATGTAATACGTAACTAGGCAAACTCGTCGAGAGAGAAGAGCTGTACCGTATTCTTGTACACGGTCTCCGTAACCCTTTCAAACGATACCGTGTCGTTCAACCTGTACACTACCCATCCGACGCCTCCAATTGATGATGGCTCGTTTCGACCCTTGACTGCTTTCCCGGGGACAAATGACTCTGGCCGAACTGCCGCAGGAAAATAACGGGAGCGCAGCGGCGCCGGCAGGGCATCCAGATGCACCTTTGAGGCATGTGTACTTGTCATGGAACACCATGGCGCATCTGCGACAGTCCGTTTCAGTACGAACTGACAGCACTCTTTGCCTTACCAGTTTCGAGCAAGAGTCGGTCCAGACGAATGGTCTTCAATGTTTCAAGATTTTGCTCGGTCTTCATGGAACATCCGTTGACTCCGATGTAAAATCCCATGTCAACCTTTTGCCCTTTGACATGGCTGTCATAAGTTATTGACGCGCAAAAGGTACTCACAAGCTCCGCGGCCTCTTGACTACTCCCAGTGAAGCTGTGCACAACACCACCTTTCGCACCAACACACCTCCCTCCATCTTTACTGAATCCCTCCTCTTTGAGAATCTGGACCAGGTCAACATGTGCAGCTCGGGAATGGAGAAACAGAGGCAGGTGATATTTCTTGGCCAATACGAGCTGTGCGCCTGCCGAACATGTAGATTCTTGGACCCTTCAGATCGGCACTTGCGACTCACGAAAATGCCTTTGCTGCTCTTCCTTGGATGCAAAATGGGTTCGATCATAGTCTGCAGGAAGTAAATTATTCCTTTACGTCCCCGGAGGCATATGGGTTGGCCACCTAGACCACATTCCCCAACCGCAACCACTCTCCCGCTTGGCCGCTGATTGTCGCCAATGAGTTTGTCCAGTGCAAGGAGATAAGCATCCGGGCCTCCTGGATGCTGATCAAACTCCTTTGAACGTGTTGGATGACACCCGACGGTTGCATATAGCCCTGAGCGAGGAAAGCATGACACCAGATGAGGGAGACAGTCTTGGCACCGACCTTTTTGGTGCGCAAGGCTCAACGCGAGCTCGGATTCATGCAAGCTACCCCCTGTGATGATCATCGACTTGACGCCAGCAAGGCACGAGCGCTCTAGTATCATGTCGAGGTCATCTTTCGATGACATTGTCACGATGTTGCTGACACGTCGAATTCGATGGACATGCCTTGATGTTTTTTCTTGCCGCGGTAGATGCCCCGGAAGACGGGATCGGTGAGGTTTGCTGTGGGTGGGATCAGTGTGTGTCCGAGCTGGGTCCGTTGCCGTGGATACCTCCGATGTCTACGAGAGAACCGTGAGTGGTGACCGCGTGAGGACTCACAAGACTGGGTGACCTATGAAATGGATCCTGTCTTGGTCTTCGCTGGTGGTCATGGATATCGACTGTCTCTGGTACCTCGTTATTTTTATTCCTTTTCTGCTGGCACGTGTGTTCCTGTGAACCCGGTTGCAGCCTTCTCCCTCCTTCTCTCCATCCCTCGCAGACCCGTCTCGTCTTTTGCCCACACTCGTCTCTCCTTTACTTGTATCCAGGCCGTGTCACCGGCTTACCATTCAGAATGGCTACCAATTACTCTTCAGTCAGCAGAAACACCCCGTATGGTTCTGGTGACCCATACTACAACTCGTCCACCGGTTACATTACCCCCCACCAGCCACCGAAGAAAAAGGTCAGCAACTGGATCAAGTTCGGTGTCCCCATCGCTGTTCTGGTAATCGCTGGTGCAGTACTTGGTGGCGTTCTTGGCTCCCGTGCCAGCAAGAACGCTTCCGCCAACAACGCTGCCAGCGCTGCCACCTCTGCCATCCAGGCAAAGAATGCTATCGGTATATATCCAACGGGAACTGATAGCCTTTACATGCTTCCCTTATACCCCGCTACCGTCCGTCCCTTGCATTTTCCCGCATGTTCTAAACAATTAACACCCACACAAATAGACCAATACCGCAGCCTTCACCGTGCCTACATTCATCTCTACTTCGAATGCTAACTTTTCCTGGCCGCAAGATCCCTTCCAACCTTCCAACCCTAGCCCGACTCAAGTACGCTCCGATCGTCCTCGCCTTATCGCACCTTCCTACAAGTGGCGGGCCCTTCCTGATTTGATCAAAAACGACCCATACCTTTCCTCCTGGAATCAAACCATCTTTTTAAATGCTTCCCAATACATGAGCTTGCCTCCCGTCCCATATATCAATGACGGCGGCAATGGTATTCTAGACCCTGCTCGACAAGTCAAGCAACGTGTCAAGGCATTCTCATACGTTTATCGGATGACAAATGATACAAAATGGCTCGACAGAGTTTGGACTGAGCTCCAGGTTTGTCTATCATTCCCTATATAATTGTCAACGTCTCACACGAACTTCTAGAATGCTGCTGGTAACCTGACTGATGGTTGGGGACCTAATAATAGCACTAGGTGGAACCCCTCCCATTTCCTCGACACTGCAGAGTTAACAGTAGCCTACGCCATCGCATACGACTGGTTATATGATCAGTGGACCTCGGATCAACTCGCAAGCATCCGCTTCACTATGATTGAATATGGTCTTAGCAATGGTGCTATTGCATACAACGATGCCAACGATCCGTTATACTATGGCTGGTGGCGAAACAACACCAAGGGTAACTGGAACTGTGTCTGTAACAACGGGCTCACCATGGGCTCGCTAGCCATCCTCGGAGACGATACCACTGGCATTGCTCAACAGCTCCTCAGTATGACAGTTCCCAATGCCGTTCAGAATTGCGCCCTTGCACCTAGCAATGATGGTACTTGGTCGGAAACCAACGATTATTGGTACTTCGGTTCGACGGGTCATGCTGAACTGGCGTCCTCCCTCCTAACTGCCACCGGTTCCACATACAACCTTCTTGACGTAAACCCCGGTATGAAACTCTCGGGACTCTTCCACATGTACGCTACCGGCCCTGGTTCTGTGTTCAACTTTGGCGACACTGGTCCGAACAAGTACACAGCAACCGCAAACCCCATGTTCTTTTATGGTGAACAGTACAACATGCCTCAATACCAGCTCTTCCAGCGCGACCAGGTGGACGCTGCAGATCCGTGGAGTATGTTTTGGTACGACACAACGGTTTCTGGAGCATTTTGGGATGGACTCGCTTTGGACCATTTCTTCAGCAACAACACCGATCAGTGGGCTTCAATGCGGTCTTCCTGGACGGACGAGAATGCGCTGTATGTCGCAATAAAGGCTGGGACACTTCAGGGCCATCAGACCCACAACGACCTAGATTGCGGTGATTTCGTGGTCGATGCACTGGGGACGCGTTGGTTTGGAGAACTGGGTGACGGTAACTATCTTGCAGAGGGCTACTTCAGTAACGATGCGCAGGATAGCGAGAGGTGGTTATACTACCGCAAGCGGACGGAAGGTCAGAACACGATCCTTGTTGGCGGGGCCAACCAAAACGTGTTAGCCGCTCCAAGTGCAAATTTTGATTCTTCTGGGACCGCTCAGGGCTCCAGTACTGTTTTCAATGTGCCTAGCGGTTCGACGGCGTACTTCACCGCCGACTTGGCCAGTGCATACTTTAATGTGTAAGTCCATTGTTACCACGACCGGGCAGGGGTTTACGTGTGCATAGGACGTCTTTCTCGCGCGGAATTCGATTGTTAAACAAACGCACGCAAGTACTCGTTCAAGATGAGATCAACGCGTCGGCATCCGTCCAGTGGCGGGCGCACACAAACGCTACCGTTACACTTGGGAACAACAACCTAACTGCAACGTTGACCATCGGATCAAGCACGTTGGAGGCTACGCTCTTGAATCCTCCATCAGGGGCTCAATTCTCCGCCTTGGATGCTGTGCGTCTGTCCACAGATCCGTCCACTCCGACTGGATGGCCCGATCAGCCCAATACGGGTGTGACGGTCCTCGCCGTCAGTCTACCTGCTGGTCAGTACACACTGGAGATTCTTCTGACACCGCAGTGGCCGGGTGTGTCGAGCTCGTCATACGTGCAGCCGAACAGTATTCCGCTTAGCCAGTGGTCGTTGACTAGTCACCCGTAGCGTGGATTTCTGTTTGTTATTGCAGAGACTTTGGTAGCTTAGCGGATGAGAGGACAGTAACCCAAAGTACTAGATGTAATTTGGATTCTTGGTCGATAATGATTGTGTGGACTTTGTAACGGATTAATTAGGAAATGACGGGGTGTCGTTCCCTAGGCAGCTGGCGGTTGACAGGACGAGCTGCTCTTAAAGTCCCTCACCGTCTGCCCAACTTTTTTTGTTTTTTGTTTTTTCCAACTGTCGCTCCTTGGCCACGCTCTTTTCCCCCCGATGCCAACCGTCAGCTTCATCCTCCTCCTGTATCTCTCCCTCGCTTTGGCTGTCGCTGCCTCTCCCAACCACGACACCTTTGGTCTCCATCGCCGTGACCATGCCGACCTCGGTCGTCTCGTCAAGAAACGGGCACTCCCCAATATCTTGGAGGGTCAGCCCGTCGCACAAGCAGCATCACCTTCGTCCGCTGCTCAGCTCACTCAAGCCACCTCGGCCGTAGCTCAAACGACTCCTGCAAATTCGGCATCAGCGGGGGTCGTGTCTGCTTCTGCGTCAGCGGTGGGCCAACTTTTCGAATACCCATGTCATCTAGGTCGCTGAAGCGATCATTTCGTAGAGCCCTTCCACAACGAGTGGAGGTGGTTTGTCGAATTCTGTTTTGAGTGGGCTTGTGCCTACTGGGTCAAGCTCCACTTCATCCACCCCCTCCAGCACTTCGTCCTCTTCGTCCTCTACACCGACCTATTCGTCTTCATCCAGCACGCCTCAAATTTCAGCCCATGCTAGCAACACACCTTCCACGACTCTAGCCCGGTCCATCTTGTACCTGACTAGCAGCGGTGCACCAACCCCCACACAGACTAGCTCAACCTCGTCCTCCGCAGGCATCTCACATGCGGCCGTGACAGTTCTCATCGTTATCGCCGCGTCTGTCGGGGCCGCGGTAATCCTGTGGACCATCATTCGCAAGTGGAAGTTCAGACCATCTTCTGATTTCGAAGGTCGCATGCAGCCCATCGACTGGCAGCCTGACGGAAGCAATGAAGATGCTGGTCTTCCAGGCCACCATCGCCCATCGTCTCGTGCATCTTCGTTCCACTCCGGTTCCGGGAATCCTCACATCGACGAAATGCGAGGGCCCATTGGTGGATATGGTACCGCGGCACTCAACCCCATCCCCGACCATGACTTTACTGCTGGCCCGGCACATCCTGCCCCAGTTGGCGGGTACGCGGACCTTTCTCGTGGCCCCAGTCCCCAGCCGATGATGCAAGAGTCCTACGGGACGGCACCCAGCATCAACCGACCCGTTCAGTATGACCAATATGGTGTTCCCCTTCACCATGGGTACAGTGGATATTAAGCCCAAGCAGAGGTCCACGGCTTTTGCTGAGTGGGTAGCGTTTTATCGACATTCACCAATTTCATCTGCTTGCTGGACGATGCAACTCGGTGCTTTTTCATAGTATTTTTGTATCTTCATTGGATCCCTTGATCGACGCATCATCCGATTTCATGCGTTCATACCCATTTGCCCTTTCCTTTACACATACATATTCTTAGGCTGCTTTGATCGGCGCCCATCCCCGGTGCAATCAAGATACTCGTGCAGTGTCAATCACTGGTGCCAACGGCACCGCGATAGGATGTGTATCAATCATTGTATCCATCCCTTCATCCATCTGTGATACACAACACTACCTAGAGGTACGAGGATTATAGTGATCGTAGCTGTCAACAATCCAACCGCTTTCATGTTCCAAACATTTCTCTGTGCAAGAGTGGTTGGCTTGGCTGAACGCATGTCTCCATCGTCGAGCTTGGTGTTTGCGAACAGGCTCTCGAGGCCCGTGGGATGTTCAGGCGGGAAAAATCGCTGTGGACGCAGCCAAGCACCGTCGTCGTCTGCCGCGTTCCTGACCTTGACAGGAGACAGGTTCGTCGGAGTCCAATCCATCGCGTCTTCGTCTGGACTTTCGTCGACTTTGATTGGAGATGTTTGGGAGGCAGTCGACGCAGGGGCAGAAGACACCAAGGAAGGGCGGCCAAACATCGGGTTGGTGGAGGGGGCGAGGGGTTTAGAGGACAGTGTGAGGGAGGCGAGCAGGTCTGGTTCGTTGTTGAGTGGTGCGGTAGGCATGGGAGAGGCACGTGCGCTATGAGCTGATGACTCGGGAGTATCACGTATGGGGGTCGTTTCGATGAGGCGGATCGTGGGAGGTCGCTGCAGATGCAAGATGGTGAACGACGATGAGAATACCTATTTTCGTTTTCATTGATAGCCGAAGAATCAGTGAAAGAGGCAACATACCAATAATTCCACAATGAGTGACAGTGAACAATATGTGCTAACACGACGCGATAGCGGATAGGTAGAGACGAGAAGATAGTCCCAAGACGAAGACTGTCGCGGGAGAACAAGGAGTATGGATGTTGTGAATCTAGAGGACCAGGAGAGCGCCTGAAGGATCTTGTGCGATATGAGTCACTTGAGTGGGATAAATCATCACACGGGACCTACAACATAACGACTCTTTCCTTTAATGCGGACATCGCGTCCCTGCACCCTTGCTTTCTTAAAGCGATAATAGGTTGGGTCCCAGGCTGTATAAAAGAGAGAGAGAAGACAAAAGACAGGGAGCACAGGAACGGCTCTAGCAAGTGAATGTGGGAAATTGTAACCACGGATCGCTAGGAGGCGAGATGAGCAGGATTCAACGCACAATGGGATTAGACCTACCTGTTGCATGAGCAACAAGTACGGACAAGAGGGTGGTCCACCACAAAGCACCCCTCATTCGCCAGATGGCGAGTTGTAGTTCGAGCCTCTCACGGTCCTTTGCAGAGCCGGCTACCAACCGCTGCCTTTCTTTTCCTTTGCTTTCCATGAGCCAGCCTCCGAGGGCTTTCGTCCGAGCCATCTGATTCTTCTGCTCGATCTCGTCTTGGACTGCGGGTAGGCAATTTGCACAAACGAGAGGATATCGAACGTGCAGTGAATCACGATATGCAGGGAGTTGTTCAAGGCGCTGAGCGTAATCGGGGTGCTGTGGATCAATGGTGGGAGTTGATGTAGCGAGACACGGATTACTGGGAAGAACTCGCCTGTGGGGGTGGCAAATAATTTGAGAGGAGGTTGACGAGGAGCATCTGGTTTGTCTGGCATGTGTGGCAGAATGGAGGTTTGGTGAACGTGGATGGGAGTCTGTCCTTGTTGGGAGATGCTGTAGAGGGCGGGGGGGGTGAGGAGCACTAGAGACAAAAGGCGCAAGGCAAGACCGACCACGCTTCGCAAAGGAGGATGCGTTCAGTTTCTCGTCGTGCATGGCCGGTTCATCCGACAAGATCTCGCCATTGGCGTCGAATCTGTTCCAGCAGCCACAGCGGGGGCAGCGGTAGGACCTGGTGTCGACGGGTGCGGGACTCACCGCCGACTGGCAGAAGAAGCAGGCGAGGTTGCTGGACCGGCCGCGGCGGAGGTGAAAGGCTGGCGCCATTGAAAGCCAGTGCCAGCGCGGGCTCTGGTCAGGTTCGACGTGCTTGCTGTTGTTTGTACGTCCACATGT
>JBBPJN010000110.1:0-25774 GCA_038088755.1 Boletus aff. separans
ACGGTTTTTGAAGTCACTGTATCTTACAGTACCTTGGTCTGTGTGCAGACGACCATAATATATAAGGCTGGTGCAATCGGCTGAACTCCTCAGTCAATTCCACTTGCCACTTACGCTCTATTGAGGGGTGGTTAAGGATAAGGCTCATACTACTTCAGTACTCGGAAGACCGGTTCAGTCCGGCCTGTGGCTGGTGGTCTAGTGTGTTGTGCACACATTAAAGCAAAGGTCTGAAACCTAGTGCGAAGCCACGGTGTCTGGTGTATAGCCAGCCCATAACAAGGTCACATGACGATCAAAAGTAAAAGTTTGTTGAAGTCCGAAAGTGAAGGTATGGTAATGAAGGTAAGGACTTTAGTGGTGTCCATAACAGTCACTCTAGTGGTTCTGAGGGTAGGTTCCAAGTCTGTCTTAGAAATGACACCATAGACTTTGCCACTTCAGAGTTTGCAGGTAACCTTGACTTTTCATAGGGGAAAGGTTTCAGGTCCAGTTAAAATTTCATCACTTCAGATAATATCCAATGTTGTGCTGGATGACAGGACAGGGTAAGGTTGGCAGAAGAAGAATTTATTTTATAATGGTGGCATCAGGTGGCTGGTAGCCAATAGCCAATAGCTGAAGTCTGTTGAAAATGGAGAGTGCACTGAGGAATGCACAAGTGGGTGAGTTGTTCAATTATCAGGTGCAAGCAGGGCTCATAACCTGTCAAAACTTTAGTGGAGACTAGTGCTGTAGTATATAAGTCTAGGAGTAAATACTAAGTAAGAAATAACTCACCTCAGCTGCTGCCTAAGATGGGCAAGAACAACTGAGGTGTTTATGGATGTAGAAAGAATATAAGTAGTATGTGGTGGAGGCACACTTGTACCTCAATAAGTGTCAGGAAAGAGCCATTACCAAATGTGTAGTAACAGGTATATAAGAGACATTACCAAGCAATAGTGTCATACCAAAAAAGGCCTGAAAGTTGTAGTTTTGGAAGTGCTTCTGGTGCTTCTGAGTCTGGAAGAGTGGGAAGCAATTCTGGAAGTTGTTCTGGTGTTTCTGAGTCTGGAAGAGTGCAGGAAATTTCCAGAAGTGGTTTCAGAATGGAAGGCTTTCATCCCGAGTGTTCTGGAAGAGCCAGAACCTCAGAAGCAGGTATTTTGTCAATTAAGCCTCTATGCTGCAATACCTACACCAGGACTAAGACATTGCCTGTTATATTGGCCAGATTTGCAAGAGAGAGAAAAAAAGGTGTGTCAAAGAAAAGAGAATATGTACATGTACAAGTGTGAGTGATCAGGCAAAAGCTAAACATGGATAGCTGACTCGAGGCGACGTAAATGACTTGGGTCTCGTCCGCACTGCCAGTAAAACTACAAAACGTCCAGTATGCGTACATTGTCCAACAGATCATTCAGCGAGACGCTCTCCCGCAGTTGCACAGTGATCGCGCTGTCCGCCGCGACGCGTCTGTACACCACAGAGCGTCGACGCGTCGATGTCAGCGACAACAAAAGAGCACCAAATGGCTGCCTAAGACGAGCGATGAGCCGTAACGCTCGCGTCTCTCTGTCCATGGGGACTGTATTTATGCGAACAAGAGGTGATGGCATGTTGGATTCGGGGAGTGGTGAAAATCTGTCTTCAATGTCATCATCAGAGAGATCTCCGTCGTCCGTGCCGGGTGAGGATGGTTCTGCAACATCATCCTCTACGAAAGCACCGATGTGCATATCCTCACGTTCAAACGTATCTAGCCAAGGGTGAACTAGATAGAGAGAACCCAACCGAGATGGATCCTGCCTTGTCTTGACCTCCACCACTCCAAAAGCGAGGGTATCCGCACGATAAACACGGCCTGAACGTGTCCGATAGGGCGAAAGTAGTGGGAGTTTGAAGGCAATGCATGGAAGCTTCATGCGACTTGCCGCGAACCAAGGTGCAGGAAGCTCGTTCAGGCGATCATAAAGCTTCAGGGCTAGGCCGAGGTCGAGTGCGGACGTACGCATTGTTGCGATAACATTTTCCATCTCGGCATCTTCGATGTGTTGCGGAATGTGCGACGAAACTGGCTGGTTGAATACAGTGATCTGAGCAGGCAGGCAACTATTGTAACCGCCGGACTGCCCAGTCCATGCAAGGATACTTGTATCTCCGGACCCGGTGAGAATGTGCGCTAGTAGTCGTCCTAATGCATTTTCGCCTTCGCCATAGATTGCTGGTATGCCAGATACTGAGAAAATGCCAAGCAACGAGTACGCAGCATCCTCTACCAACGTTGTCTGCCGGGTTGAAGCAAGACGCAGCTTCTCCCGAATGCTGCTAAATCCCGGACGAAGGGACATCAGTTGCTGCGCGGACACCCCAGTGACTTGCTCCATCTCCGAGATGATTGCAGGCGACTCTTTGTGATTGAAGATGTCCAGGTTTAGATATGGTGTCCAATCTTCTGTGTAGAACCGGATGACCTTTGCGGCAACATACTCCTGCAAGGTCCACCCGCGAGTGTTCCAGATGCTCCGCATGAGGTCGTTAAGCTTAGCTGGGGAGTGAACACCTCGGAGGAAGACAATCATCATGGCCGAGCCACGATACCATTTGAACATTGCCACCAGTGCCTCCTGGTGGACAAAATGATCTTGCTTATCAATACAGCAGGTATCGCTCCATGCCCAGTTGAATCCGGCATCTCGAACGATCCTGCAGAATGTTTGCAGTTTGTCATGAGTTGGAGATTTATCCAGGTCGTACACCGCTATGCGTAGGACTTGATGGAACAATGGCTCGTTCTCTTCCCACTTGTGTGATAGCATCACGTATCGGAAGAACTGCCTCACTTCGCGCTTGATGCGCCCACGGTCGATTCGTATCGTCATAGATGATACGAGTTCGTTTACGATTGGAAGGGACATGAATGCAGCCGTCTGCTCAGCTTTGCTATGGAGATGACCTGTGGTTGTGTCGATGAGGACGCGTGGCGAATGACGTATAGTCTGCTGGATAACTTTGCTGATTACCGCGCGCGCGTGCGATGGGCCGATGTACTGGCCGAGACGCTCTGTCGGGTAACGTCGATAAACTATTTTTAGCATGAAATTGAGGATGCAGCATACCACGAATATGTGGGTCAGGGGATTCTGCAATCTTCGAGAGCATCGTCTCGAATTCATGTATGGCACCATCGTAACGTCCTGCCCCATGTAAAGCTGCGTGCTTTACTTCATAGCCCCATGGTGACAATGGATCCAGTGTAACAGCCTGATCATTCCAGCTCGGTATGAAGGAACTTGCAGGATACAACAGAACATACCTCATTCGCGTTATCTAATGCATCTTCCCATAACCCTTTCGCCATGCAAATCTTGCTTCGCAGGATGGAAATGCCCGGGGTGTTGGCGGGATGAATAGATAGTGCAATGGAGTAATGTTCAATGGCTTCCTGGTGTTGCTGACCATCTATGGCTGCGTCTCCGAAACGCTCCAGCTTTTCGGAGCAACGATACCTGAAGCCTGAATGAAAATGGTCACAAACATCCCCTGCATCATGACGATTTCTGCGACTACTCACCAAGAACCCATTCTGCTTGTTCACTTTGCGTTATTGTCTCTTCCGTCAATTCTTGTGACATTTGGTGGAAACACTTGATCGCGTCCATTATTCCTTCAGTTGCTTCGAGACCTTCACAAAGGTTGCGATAGACTGTCAATCTCGGGACCCTAAACTTCAATCTACATGTCAATTTCATCAAGAAAGTTGGCAGGAGCGATGCTTACATCACGAGCAGTAGACAAAACATCCTTCCACAGACCATTCATCAGATTTACTTTTGCCCACTCCACCAACACCCTTTCATAGGCTGATGGAGGCGACTGATCAAGCGCAATTACCTAACCATTTCACGTCGATAAAAACGAACCCACGATCAGCAAAGACGTACCTGGTCCGCATCATCGAGTGCATCTTTCCACAATCCCATTGCAATATATACTTTGCTTCGCTTCATGAAAACGTGTGCGATTGGGGGGTTGAGGGACAGTGCAGCTGAATACTTAATGATGGCATCATGGTATTGTTTCGCATCCGCAGCTGAATCTCCGAGGGTTTCCAGCTTTTCCGCGCAACGCTGCCTGAAGACTAGGGATCTGTTATAAATGCTGTCTGAAAACAGCTGTGGATGACTGCTCACCCGTAGCCCATTCCCATTTTGCTTTCTCTCCATCTGTGGTCACCTCTCCTGCCAATTCATTCGCCATGCGGAGGAAACACTCGCTAGCATCTAATATACGGTCAATCGTCTCGAGACGTTCACAGATAGCACGATAAACGATGAATCCCGGGGTCGTAAACTCGATATCAACAGGAGTGTTAGACCCAAGCCATACCAGGACCAGGGAAGTTACCTACGCCAACAGCGGCAGCCAAAGCATCTTCCCACGGGCTACACACTAATTTTGCTCTTACCCACTCTCTCAAGAGCGGCGATGGAACCAGTGAGTCGAGGACTGAGCACCGAACCTGTGGTAGATCATAATGGGCTACCCTCGAGGCTGCGTCACCGTCGCATCCGGGAGTAGCAAGACATCGTTGCATGAAATCTGCGGAGACATTTAGAACTCAAGGAAACCAAATATGTGGGATTTGAGCTCACCACAAACCCATTTGGTGATTGCTTCGTTCATGTACACCTCTCCGCCAGAAGTGTTTACCATCTCCAGAGCAACCTCAGCTGCCTCCTTCAAATGACCTGCGCCATAAAGGGCTTCACAAAGCTGTTGTTGAATAGTGACCCCAAGATTATCAAAGCTCCAACCAGTTATCTGTCAAAGGTGATCCATTTCGATCCATTGCGAGACTGTCGGAAGCTTACCAATGAGACTACCGAGAGCGCTCGACTAGTGTGAGGTCGCATCTTGGCTCGCGCACGCTCAAACAATTGTATTGCACCCTCGTAGTCGTGACTTTCCATACAAGAGTTTCCAAGGAGAAGAAACATATATGCCTGCTAGAAATGTCAATGGTGATATGCGTCATGTGTTAGCATCTTATGCACGTGCCTGAACCACATAACATATTGTGTTGAAGTGCACAGTATCTATAAGGTCATCTACACGGGATATCGCATCGTCATGATCCCCCGCCATGAACACGAGGATGGCCTAAGAAATATAAGTATCTGAGGGCGCACAAGTCCAAGTACATTGGATAGACACCTTGGCCAAAAGGAGGAAGCCAACGCAAGATGAACGCAAGGGTTCGAACGCAATGTCGCATGTCCGATACGCTTTGTGTTTTTCTCCCTTGCCGACCAGCCCCAAACCCTTTGCAATGTAGCCGATGACGGATGGATGAATTTTGATGGACTTGATTGAACTTTCATCAGCGTCAGTGTGCAGACGAACAGACAAGACGAACCTCTGTGGCATCGTCAATTGCGGCATCCCATTGCTGCAAGCGCGCGCGGACGAAAGCTCGACTAGCGAATGCATAATGGGTTGGATCTTGAGACGAGGAGATTTCTGCGGACAACAAAGCTTCCGTGTTCGCGAGCTGACCATCCTTCCACGAACTGAGCAAAGCATCGTCGATTCGAATTTCTGGTTCCTACAAAGTGTACATGAGATAATGGGTTTGAGTCCAATGTGGAAATGTTTAGTAACAAGTTGCTCAGATACACCACAACCCGACGAGCCATGACACTCACGATAATGCGGGATAGCCGTTTAATGGTGATCTTCTCCTCACGTCCAGCGAATGCGACAACCTCGCCGTCTGAAGAGAGTTCCATTAATCGTATGTCTTGAGAGTGCTGTGTGAGACTGAGTTGGGTATGCGTCGACATGTCCCAAAATGTGACGGCACGGCTTGTAGCACATGTGATGAATTCCGCATGCTTCGGTAGGGCAATGCACGAACAATAAACGGGAAGTGGCCATTCAGATATTATCGACCCGGTAGATGGTTCGATTTGCTTGACTTTATCGCCAGATGTGAGAATGAGGTAGTCGTTAAACCAGAGGAGACAGTCTGGCCATGGAGTCACCTCTGTTTGGATGTCCACGAGCAAGCGACCATCGTTGCTGTCGTAGACTTGAACAAAGCTGCAATCTTCTGGGAAGTAAGCACGGGTGACTGTCGCGATGCGATCTCCGTGCGGCGAGAATTTCGCTGCTATCAACTCTGTCCTGGGGAGGAGGGGACCAACGACTCGTTCGCGCGTCGCAATGTTCCAGATGCTGGCCACGTAGGTAATCGTTCCAACGAGGAGTCGAGTCGAGTCGGGCGAGAAACTGACAACTCTAATGGAACTGTTTTCCTTGTGCGAGAAGACCGTTTCATATGTGTTTGCATCCCACACCAACACATGGCAGCCTGATGTCCCTGCTGCAATCCGTCTGCCATCGTTCGACACTGCGAGACAGTAGACACTGTTGTGATCAAGCCAGGACAACTCGGCCGGTAACGGGCCAGAATCCCGATCTGGCACCTGAATTGCTGCTACTTGCTCGCCGTCTCTCACTCGCCACACTCGAACCCCCTTGTCGCCGCCGCTCAAGAGGTACTCGCCATCTGCCGAGAACGTCATAGCCCACACTTTTTGGTCGTCCTTGATTTCAGCTGGTGGGCCACGATGTTCTTGTCCTTGTCCGACGGTCAGCACAATGCGTGCTCCATCTTCTCAGTACGCACCAGTCATAGTAGACGGCGTGACGCAATGTAGCAAGGAAAGGAAGAAAGTCAAGGAACAAGTCCGAGGTGGGTGCTCCACGGTACAGTATACACGTTGCCCTTTATTGATAGACCGGTGGTCCAATGCCAATGCTGCACAGGCTCCATCACCTCGTGTTTTCAGCGCTTGTAAGATCCTCGGCTCTCATAATGTAAGCACTTCGTGCCCGCTCGATGCCGGAGGCTGCTCAATCCGTCTTCCCTGGTCGCCAGTTGATGCAGATGCCTAAAGCAATGTGTCGAAAACTATTCGCGGTACATAGAAATCGATGACACAGTGTGTAGCTGAACAATCAGGGGAGTTCAACTTGCTGTGGTATCGCTTCCATACGCGTTTGACCTGGTTGACATAGCCCGGTGCTACCTTTTCAATGCTTTTCAGCACCATTCCCAGTTTGCTGAGAACGTCATGTACGCTCCATAAAGTTTCACAGTAAGCCTAGATGAGAGGGTGAGAGGTGAAGTGAAACTAAGTCGTGTTTCGATGCTGCTCCTTCCGCTCTGCAGGAGGCCTTATACAAAGTAAGAGAGAGTAGAGCATGACTCTACTGGTCCAGAAGATGGTGAGTTCAACGATGGCGTGACGAGATCGCAGTTGTATTGGCGCGTGCACGAGGCGCGTCCAACCAGTCATTCTACGTACCAGTGTTGTGAGATTTGAAAGCATGTCGTGCGTGTTCCAGTTCGCGCCCGTCTTGGTCTGCAAAACATGTCCGAACCTTGGGCAAAACGCCAAATTCCAATACACAAAGATTGACCAAGGGACGTCCCGAGAAAGTTGGGTCTATAAAAGTACAGTAAAATAATTTAGCAAGTTAAGGTAACTTGTCCAAGATATCTATTAGAGCGAGCTCGTACAAGAGGTCCCAGAGATCCAAGAAGTGGACGAGACGAAAAGAGGAGGCTACGATAATACTCCGAGACCATATCCAAAGCGTGGTGATCTGGCACGGCCCCGAACATCCATCAAAGAAACTGATAGAAAACCCGAAAGAAGTGGAGGGTAACAAGGACGAGTGTCCCAGTGAACCGATAGCACGCGTCAAAGCACGTCTAGCATGCCTGCGCCATCTATCAACTTGTTTAACACCGTGTATGTGAGTTCTTGCACTTGGACAGTGATCAGACTCTCCGTAGCTACCCTCTTGTATTCTTCTACGTGCTGGCGATTCCGCGCGAACAACAGTGCACCAAACGGTTGCCTCAGTCGAGCGATAAATCGGAGGACTTCCGTCCGCCTTTCCGCCAGCGTTACGGGCGAAGGGGACTGGAGGGAAACCGTCTCGCCTAAACTGAACGGCCGCCGAATAAGAGAATTGATGATGCGCGATCGTCGCGTTTGCATGCCCGCTTGTGAGGTATTGGAAGGGCTAGAGAACGATGGCGGATGACCTATTGAGGAAGACTGGTGGCTTGCGCACTCGGGAATTGTCTCTGGAATCCTGCCGACAGGATGTCTGTCGAGCAGATAGTCGATCCAGGGGTGAACAAGGGTTAGAGAATCCAACTGAGAGAGATCTTCGCTGGTCATTATCTCTACAACTCCGAGGGCCCCCGTCCTTGCACGAAACACATATCCCGACGCGATCTCGGTTCCTGATACCGGCCCGAGTTTGAAAGTCAGGCACGGGAGTCTCATCCGCTGGTTTGCAAACGATGGCACGAGGAGTTCATGAAGTCGGTCATACAGTTTCATTACCGAGGCGAAATTGGGCGAAGAAGGGCGCATCCTGGGTGTGATCCTTTCTACTTCGGCACTTGTGATGGAGAGCGGAATGTGTGAATTTGGTAACATGCTGAAGACAGTGATACTTCCTGGGAGGCAGCTATTGAAGCTGCAGGATTTCCCGGTCCAGGCAAGGATACTCGTGTCTCCTGAGTTCGTGAGTAGCTGTGCCAAGAGTCGCCCGAGTGCCTGATCCCCTTCACCATATACAATGGGCAAGGCAGCGGAAAAGATCCCGAGTAGCGAGTATGCTGCGTCTTCGACGAAGGTCGTCTCTCGTCGTGAAGCTAGACATAACTTCTCCCGGATGTCATCCAACCCTGGTCGGAGAGCCGTCAAGGACTGTGCAGAGATGCCAGTTGCCTCCTCCATCTCCGAGATGATATCGGGGGACTCCTTGTGGTTGGGAATATCAAGGTTCAGGTACGGTTGCCAGTCTTCGGTGTAGAATCGGACGACCCTGGAAGCATGGTATTCCTGGAATGTCCAGGCCCGAGTATTCCAAATGCTCCCCACAAGATCACCGCGCTGTGATGGGGAGTGGACGCCACGGAGAAAAACGATAGTTACAGCAGAACCTTCATACCACTTGAACATCGCGACCAGAGCTTCTTGGAGCACAAAGTGGTCTGCTTTGTTAATGCAACATGTATCGCTCCATGCCCAATGGAGCCCAGCATCCCGCGCGATCTTGCAGAACATTTGCAGCTTGTTGTGAGTGAAAGACTTGTTGAGCTCATACACAACCATGTGTACGACTTCCTCGAACGAGGGCTCATTATCTTCCCAAGTGTGCGAAAATGTGGCATAGCGGTAGTACTTGGCAACCTCTCGGTGGATATGAGCATGGTCGATGTCCAGCGTCATGGAGGAGATCAACTCCTTAAAGACTGGAAGCGATTCAAACAATGATGCTTGCCTGGACTTGTCGAGAAGACGACCGGAAAGGGTGTGAATGAGGATACGCGGAGAATTGCGGATGACATTCTGAACAGCCCTGCGAATCGCCGCCTTCGTCTGCGCTGGGTTTACATATTCCTGACGACGCTCTGTGAGCCAGGATCAGTGGAATAAACTCAGTAGGAAGGCGGTGCACTCACCACGGATTTTTGGATCAGGCGATTGCGATATCTTCGAGAGCATTGTCTCGTACGTAGCTATGGCATCGTCATGACGTCCCGCCCTATGTAACGCCGCGTGCTTCCTCTCGTAGCCCCATGGGGATGAGGGATCGAGCTTTATCACCTAATAATAATACCATCGGCAAGAGCTGATCTGCGCGAGACAAAAGAACGCACCTCATGGGCGTCCTTCAAGCCATTCTCCCATAAACCCTCAGCTACATACGCCTTGCTTCGCTTGATGAAGAGGCCTTGCGGCGAGGCTGAATCAAGGGACAGTGCTGCGGAATACACGGAGATGGCTTCATCATACCGCTCAGCATGCCTTGCCGCATCTCCGAGATACTCTAATTTCTGGGATAAAAGCTCCTTGAATTCTGTCAAGTATCAACTAAATGTCAAAATCTACGTGAAATGCTCACCAAGAACCCATTTCGTCTGTTCGTCGGGTTGGTTTGCTACACCCCCTAGTATCCTCATCATCTCATGGAAACAATTGGTTGCGTCCATTATCTTGTTGAGCGTATCGAGTTGTTCACAGATAATCCGGTAAATTATGAACCTCGAGGCCATAAACTCCATGTAACAGTGTCAGGTCAACGAGAGGTACAAAGCAAAAGAATACCCACACCGTTAGTAGCAGCCAAAGTATCTTCCCATGAATCTCTTGTCAATCTCAATTTTGCCCACTCTTTCAACAGCAGTGTAGGGGCATAAAGCGTCGACATGGTCCCATCTTGGACTGCCCCAGAGGTTGCGCCGTCATTTCTCTCGCGGGTGGAGAGATATTGTTGCAAAAAATCTGTGGTGAACTTCTGAGTCCATGGTTGACGACACAATAGGGCATAACTCACCTAATACCCACGTTGATGTGCGTATATAGAGCTCTCCGTTGATGGTATTTAACATCACTAGTAGAGACTCGCCTGCCTCATTCGTGTGACCTGCCAAATACAGGGCTTCACAAAGACGTTGTTGCAATGTGACGTCAAGATCATCAAATTTCCAACTAGATACCTATCAAAGATCGAGAGCAAACTCAATGCGTTGCAATACAAGTGTTAAGAAGCTTACTAGTGAGACAACGGAAAGTGTTTGACTCGTCGGATATTGCAGTTTGCTCCTTGCAACGTTGAACGACTGTATCGCATCCTCGTAGCTACCAAGCTTCATGAGCGATTTTCCACGGAGGAGATACATATATGCCTGATAAAAGTATCAATATGATATTCGCCATGTGGTTGCCCGTTGTACACGTGCCTGAACAACATGGCATACAGAGTTCAAATGGAGCGTATCGATGAGGTCTTCGACGCGCGATATCGCGTCGAGATGTTCTTCGGCCATACATACGATGACAGCCTAGGAAATATGAACAAATGAGAGGCGATCAAGTCCTAAAGCACGGAATACACACCTTGATCAGAAGGAGAAAGCTGACGCGAGTTGAATGACAGTGTTCGAACGCAATGTCACACGCCCGATACGCCTCGTACTTTTTCCCCTTTCCAACAAGCGCTACGGACTTTGCGACGTAACCACTGATGGATGGCTGAATTTCGATGGACTTGGTTTAGAAAAGCGTCAGCATCAGTGTGCAGGCAAGCAGAAAAGACACGGAACCTTTTCGGCATCCTCGATCGCAGCGTCCCACTGCCGCATATGTGCACGGACGAGAGCCCGACTAGCGAGTACATGATGGTGTGGATTCCCAGAAAGAACTGCTTTAGTCAATAGCACTTCTGCTTCTTCGAGTTGACTATTCTCCCACAAATCAAGCGCAGCGCTATCGATCTGTATGTCAGGTTCCTGGGATGGAATGTAGAGATAACAGTACAACCATGCAAAACGATAAGACGGAGGAAGAAAGGTTTTTAGATGCGCCATAATCCAATGAGCCAGGACAATCCTTACAGCGATGCGAGATAGACGTTTGATGGTGATGTTTTCATTCTCTCCGCCAATCCCCATTGCGAGAAATCGGCCGTCAGGTGAGAGTGCGATGGAATGTACATCCTGAGAGTGACACTGGTGGCGGACGAGACCGATTCGGGTATGTGTCGATGTGTCCCAAAACGTGACAGTTTGGTTTGCAGAACATGCGATGATTCCCCCGTGCTGCGGTATGGTAATGCAGGAGAAGGCGCTAGTATCAGGAACTGGCCATTCCGAGACCTGTAATCCTGTGTATGCGTCGATTTCTTTGATTTTCTTGATCTCGTCGTCGGATATAAAAAAGAAGTGACTGTTTGACCAGACAAGACTGGTATTGTACCGGCATGTGGCGACCGGAACTTGTATGTTCACCAGCAAGCGACCGTCATTGCTGTCGTAGACTCGAACGGATTTCTGAGTTGCTGTCACGATTCGGTCGCCTTGCGGAGAATACTTGGCTGCCCACACACGATCGTCGTGGTTGAGTGGGCCGACGACGCGTTCACGGGTCGTAATATTCCATACGATAACAGTGCGATCCCCCAAGGCGAGGAGTCGTGTCGCGTCGGGGGAGAAGTCGGTGCCTCTGATGACGCCGTTGGTCTTCCAGGTGGTGAAGGGCTGTTTGTACACCTTTGCATCCCAGACCATCACGTCGCCCCAGTACGTCCCCGCTGCAATCCATTTGCTGTCCTTTGAGAATGCGACGCACTCGACCTGCTCCGCCGCCATCGTTGCCATTAGTTTACCGTCTTCCACTCGCCATACTCGAACCCCATCGCTGCCGCTGCTCGCGAAATACTCGCCATTCACCGCAAGTGTCACCGAGGACCGATCTAGTGTAACGGTCAACATCACTGCAACTCCATCTTGTCACCACGAACCGGACATTGTCGACGACGTGGCTAGTAGCGTGGATACCAGTAGCAGGAGTAACAGAGCAAGGGAGGCAATGCAGTGGCCTGTTCAACTGCCTGTATTTTATAACATACCCTGTTCCGACTGCTCCGCCACCGAGGCACCAGGTCACAGCCGTGATACCATCAACCCGGCCAATAAGTGTACCCTTGTAATTCATTGTCGATCGACAACTAACAGACCTACAATACATATCTGTCTCGTTTGAGACGAGAGACCTCTCATCCCAGGTCTGGCTCATTGGACATGCGGACGTCACATGCAAGCTGCGGCTCCAAAGAGAACACGGACGATCACCACTTCCTGTGCATGTTGTACTGCCCGATGCCGTATTCAGTGCTGGCGGGGTTTCAAATATGAAGCCTCCTGTGTAGCCTCTTGATGAGTACAGACTCAACACGCGCATGAACTCAGGAGTGGAATCTCGAAGAGGGCAGGTTGGTTCAACAACCACACTCTTGTAGATGGGTTTAGACTGATTTTCTGATTAATTCCATTATTTCTGCCCCTCTTATTTTCTTTTGTACTTTCTTTCGCACAGGCTCTGATATTAATACGAAACGTAATAGAACACTACGATTGCTCGGGCTTCTATCTCAAACGCACCAGCGCAGTCTTCTCCTTTTCCCTGTAAGCACGCATGCGACTGCTTTATATGCCCCCCACCATGCACGGAGGAGTCCCTTCAAACCCAAAACCTGGATGGATACCGGAAGCGACCAGTTGCTGTATACAAAGGAAACGGACGTGTACTACAAGTCGTGAGAACTAGCTATTCCGTGACTTCTAGCCTAGTGGTGCGCCCTTGCTTTCCTTGATTTCTGGCTACGTTGAAGTGTGTTTTAACTATTAGCGAAAGATCGTAGTGTTGTAGTACGGAGGTACGGATACCCTCACCCTCGGGATGTTTAAATTCAACTTGTACACATTAGCACGAGTATTGTACTAGACAATCGTGTGTGCTGTTCCAAAGTGTTCTCACTGTATCGTATCCTCTCACGTTGGTGACTACTTTCTTTCTGGATTTCTCCTTAGGTCTTCTGCATTCTCGGAAGTATTCTACTAAGTAGGGTGTGTCTTGGCTTCAGGCCAAAAGTCGATGGCCTATTTTCTTCCGCCGGAACTCCGTCTATATAAGATGGTATGTTTGAAATAATATGTTCCCTCAGGCCGTTCCAGAATCGCTCCCCCGCAGCAAGAAAAATGGAATGGTGCACGTCAGCTACTCGTCTCGTAGTGCTGTTACCGCTTACGACCATAACTCTGGAAATTATTCGACGGATCCTTCGAAATCACGTCGAAAGGAAGGGATCTTCTCTCCCTGAGTCCACCTCTTGGGAAACGTCCTCTCTGTTGACCTTCAGCGGTCCTGGTTGATGTTTACAGAGCAAAATATGGTAAGTGTAGCACAGCTCAGGAGTGCGTGCCTCAAGCTGAATGTTTCTAGGCAATATATTGTACATGCAATGTATGAATACCGACGTCTTTGTACCAAACTCAACTGGCGTTGTCACGGAGCAACTCTGAAAACTATCACAGATATATTCCGATAGTCCTTTTATTGCAACGGCTACCGTTCCGTGAGTCTTGATCGAAATCTTCCCAGTCAGAGGACAGATGGGTAGATATCCTTCTAGCTATTTTGACTTCAACTTTTGCTTTATCACAGTACGGTGGACATTGTAGGTTGTGCCGGAGAATATTCCAACATACATTCCACGCCCGTACTGCTCGCCAGTTTCGCCCGATGCAGCTTCGCAGAGCCCGACAGTTGGTGGTCAGCATCATCGATTATCCCGATGGGTATCCAACCCATTTCTCGACGTAAGTACATTCACTTATGCTCTTGTGATCGACTCGCAATGTCTCGCATTCACACAAGTTTTCCGTCGCAGTAGCGTTGTCTGCAGTGTACGGCTACGAGCCAAGACCTCAAAATGACCCCATGGTAACGATCGTCGATAACTTCCTCTGAGTCGTCGCCCTGGGGTTGTTGCTCCCGAAGATATTCCTTATCAACTCGACCCATTTCTGTGAGTACTTTTTGGCTGTATCATCAGAACGGTGGACAAGCCAGAGTGGAGACTGATGCGTTGCGCACTGGGAATGCTCTCACACGACCTTGCTACTCGCGTCTGCGCCCTGCCCACGCTGCTGACTAAATCTTAGCACCTCCCGCTGCTGCTCTCGATCTCTCAACCCCTCTCGACCTCTCTCGACTCCTCTCGCTCCTTTGCCTCTCCTCCTCGATCCCTCTATCCGCACAGCCACAACGGTTTTGCTCAACTATTTAGAGTACTGCACATACCTGACTGGCTTCACCCCGGGTCGTGGATTACACGTGAAGCGAAAGAGGCTTATGCATGGAAGAACGAGTTGGTCGAGACGCCGTACCGATACGTCCAGGAACGCATGGTAAGTTTGAGTGCATTAGAAAGCAAAGAAACGTGACTAGATGTTGCTCCTTAGGAATCCAAGGACTGCATGAACGTGTCAATGGTATCGGATCATATCACTCATCTGGAGAAATTCGATGGCTCGTATCGTTTTGAATACCAGACAGCTCTCAGGCATGCTTCCACGACTACATTACATGGTGAGATCACGTCGCGCAAATGAGTGAGGGTCGAATCTTAACCATCGTCTACACAGGCGCTGCAGATACCGCCTGTACAGGATCCCTCGTGTATGGATGTATTGCTGACGTTTGCACTTGCAATGGTGGAGAACCTGTATGTGTGGAAAATCGCTCAGGCGGATATCGACACTTTCGTAGGTACGGAAAGACTCCGAGTTTGATGACAGACCGTCCTCGCCCTACGTCGATGCCACTGCACGAGAAGTGGTCAGACGGAGACCCGTTTTTCCCCTAGGCGCACATTGGGATGCGAGTGTCCTTTCCAATGTTGTCCTAAACATCTTCCAGGTGGCCCCAACGCGGTTACGCGAAACGATATTTACAAATTCATATCAAAAGGTATACTCTACGCGTGCATGCGATATACTCGTGATATCGAGTGTTCCACCAAGGGCAATCGTCCCCGTGAACGCTTGGTACACTCTTCGTGCACCCGCGCCCATCTCCGCAAGGACGATTTACTATGCCTGTCAGGGCAGTGTCGCGCGACGTAGTTCGGTATCCCAACAGAGACAAATTCGTGCCTGAGAGATTCTTGAATACGGATAGCACGATGACAGACGACGATCCCGCAGACTTTGCCTTTGGGTTTTGGAAGCGACGCTGTCTAGGTAGGCGCCTTCACCCCAAATCGGAACCAAGTTGACGCCGTTCCAAAATCAGGCCTTTACGTTGCGGACACGTCCATCTGGAGTGAGGTCGCGACGATGCTGGCTACGCTGGACTTTAACTTCGCGAGAGATGCAAATGGGAACGAGATTGCGTTCAAAGCAAAGTTCACGAGTGGAGGAACCGACTCGGGTATGTGGATAGTTCCCTTTCTCGGGGTGTGGGTTTTTTTTTTTCAAGTTGGTGATTTTTCTAAAATGGCGACTTCAGACATCCTGAGCCTTTCCCTTGCTGGCTCACCCCTTCTGCATGTCAGCAAAGAACTACTTGCTCGTGTTCACCCTGAATGAAGTAGGAGATCTTGATCCATTCCAGAGATTGTGTGGCTGGACGACGAGTGAAATCATGGGTGGAAGCATGGAAGTCCTGACTGAACCTGACTCACCAGTCAGATACATATATTATGTAGTGGTGCAAGGAGGGAGTCCGAATGTCGGAATAGAGAAATGTTGACTGTAAGTGCTAGTACCCCCGGACCTTCTATGTCTCTACTAGATCTGTATGCCGATGATCTTCTCCTCGGTATCATAGGCACCGTTCACACGGGCTCTTGAACACCTTCTTGGCAAGTTTGTATGTCCTACCTTTTTTTTAACCCTCAACTGGACTCCAGCGCCGTACAGCAGTAACCCGGCCTACTAGAATCCAATCTTCCCCAGTGAATTCGACGCGGTGCGGGCCATGTACGTTCAAACCTTGTCGAACATCATCCTTTTTTGTTGCGTAGCGCCTTGGCAACGTCGTCGCAAGCGATCCCTTTGCGCAACTCATCGACATTCTCTCAGGCTCCTTTGGGGGGTGGCTTTCAAGTTTATAGTTCCTTCGAGGTACCTAAGCTTCACGCAGCTCTTGGGGATAGTACGCACGAGTGCTAGAACTATGCTCGGACGTGATGCATTAGTATGAACACATGTCAAGGACAGGTGCTCAACATTGACGATTCGTCCCAGTCTACCGTGACTGTGTCGGGTCTATCTACCGTCGGTGTGGCTTGGCAGCTGAGCATAGGGGAAATTAGCATTGTTAACGAGATTGGTAATGCAGATGGATTCCAGGAAACTCTGGTGACCTGGTAAGTTACTATTAGACGGAAACGATATGATAGTCGAGCATCACAACGCGTACGACGACCGTGTTTGCCATCAGATGTTTTTGTACAAAGTTCATAAATACATCTCAATTCTCAAAGCATTTCACAAGCCAAACGGGAACGTCAGATCCGGCTCGCCTTTCATCAAACCATGCCACGTATCCTCTTTTTCCAATGGTTGGATACCTCTGGATGTACGCAGCGATGCCACTGCATCGAATTGCTCGGCGACACTGCATCTCGAGTAATGTGAGAGTCGCTCCATCGTCGGTTTATATATCACCCCGATGAAGCGCTGCAAGCGGGGCATGTTGAGGAGACTTTCGTCAACAAGTCAATCGTGAAGGAGAAAAACGTCACAAAGGTTACAGATCGGGCATAGCTGATGAGGTAGACTCACGCTGTTAGGTCTGGGTCAACGTCCACTTTCTGGTTTCCACCCTCTGAGGATTGCACGATCTTCTTCATGATGATGATCTTGTTGTCGCAATCGTTCTCAGAGAGAAACTTTTCAACAGTGTTTTCCATAGGAGTTCTTAGTTTGAACAATCGTGGGGGTTCATCCCATGCCTCTGCTGCTGTCACTGCAGTCCCGGAATGGTGCGAGTGAGCATACGAACTGATCCAGAATCGTGATGTTTGAACATCGGAGAGGAGGTGGGATAAACGATCGGAAAAACATACATACCAGTGCCAGTATCTGTTAAAAGCCCAATCGTGAATACATTATCGTTACCGTACATCTCTCTCATGCGCTGGCCAACGTTGATTTCGCCGCGTCGAATACCCATATCTGTGGCCCGCGCATCGCCCACATGAGAGTTGTGTGCCCAGAGGACAATCTTGGCTTCTTGCGGGGGGACTCCATCGTGGGGTTGCTCCCGGACGAGATGCCTGCGGATAAGGCTTATGGCCCGCGCAAAGTGGTCGTCTCTGTGGGAAAGGAATGTCAATCAGCACGGCTGTTATAGAGCGCCGAAAGTGTCCGAATAAGTACTCGCCTCAAATTCCATGACAGAACATCTTCACTCATCATCTTGCGATAGTACTCCTCTGCATCTCTGACCACCAGAGCATTCATCTCCGCCATGAATTGCTCCTCCCTGGGATGACATCCAGGTGGCGTTTCGAGAGCGTCTCTGTATGCCTGTGACTTATTGACGAGGTCGACCAGTGCCTGCAATACCTCTTTCTCACACGTCTTTCATGGGATATAGGTGATAGGCTCCTGCAAATCATTATACGACGGAACTAGGCTTACCTTTGTGAACCCGAATTGCGCAGCAAGAGCATATGTGGCGGTGTCCTCCCCAAACTGCTCGAAACAGTTGTACCTTTTCGTTGTGATTCTGGCAGCCTCTGGGTCGACTTTCTCGAGATACTTTACAACGACTTCTGCACTGCGGTGGAGGGAATAGAGGTCCATGCCGTACACGGAGACGCGTTTGTAAGGATCACCGGTGTCACGCAAGACGGTATCATTGTGCTCGCGAAGCCATCGCACGAATGGCAGCATGACTTCGTTTTTCCACATCCATTTTGGAAACTGTCGAAAAGAAGGTGAGTGTCCTGTACAAACACCAAGCAATGTGGACACACCCTTTGGAATTCCTTGAGTGAATCTATCGCATCAGAGATTCCCTCTTCGCGGATTCCAGTCCCACATCCGTGTGTGTACCTATTGATTCTGAATGTGTCGGGCCAATCAGCCTCAAGCGCGATTGCAGTAAACCCCTTTTCTCTAATGAGGCGGTGAGTCAGATGTGCACGGTGGGCGTAGAACTCGTAGGTGCCGTGCGACCCATCGCCGATAAGGACGATTTGAGCATTGCCTGTATCGCAATTCAGGCGACGAGACGAATGAAAAATGAGTCGAATGCACAAGCACTCAGGTTTCCCTTACCGATAGCACTGATGATAGGGTCATACGTGGACATATCATTTGTGAGTGGGTGTGCATGATTGTAGAGTGTTTGCCGTGCTTGTGCACGCACAGAGGCCAATGCAGGCTGCATCTTCAATCGAGTCACTGATCGTAAAATTGTGAATGGTTCTGGGACTGTCAAAGATGGAGGCGTTGACGAGACGCGGGTGCTACTCCTATCCCCTACGTGACTCAGTCACCTGGCTAATATCTACGTCATGCTGGTCACCGAGCCATACGCACAGGCGAGTTTGGTTTGCAAGAAAAAAAGTTGTACCCTCAAGATAAACGAGAGCTGTGATGAGAAATTGAAAACACATTGCAAACGTCGTTCGGTGCAGTTGCGTGGTAGAAGCGTGACTAGAGTGCAAGAGACGACACAGCGAACGGTCGAGGAACCCAAAAGACGAGCGAGAAATCATGCATTGGCCCGTCGAAAACACAATTGAAGGATGAAGCTTGCTGTGTAGGAGTGCCACGTGGCATGCTTTGTCTGGTTGGCTGCTCCGCTCATGCCCAAGTTTCTGAGCATCTTTCATTCGGGGATCTATGTCAGGTGACCGCACTTGCCAGCATGCATCTCCCTTAAGTGTGTGCATACGGCCCGGGCTTTTTGATCTAAATCCACCTGACGGATTTCGACACATGGAACGTAACAGCTGTTTTGGTGATGGCTGACCCTTCGAGATTTTCGTAGGACGTGGCAACACGAGATTGATAGTTTGGGCCTTGCACTCCCAAAACCATCTACTTCTGCATGCACCGACCTGCAGGGCTACTGGCAGGTCAGGTTTCATTAAAGGTGAGGCGGTTTTACTCTATACGGTAAATGAATGACCTGAAGGTAGATGACTGAGATCCGAATGGTTGCATGATGGTTGCCTCCCTCCATGCCCACGTATGCGCCTTTTGGACACAAGTCCATTACCAAACCAACGCAAGCAATTGTCAATTTCAAACACACACACGGGTGATGAAATGTTCCGATTCGAATCATTTTTCCGGATGGCGTTCCGGCATACTGGACTCGCTCTTCAGAAGCTGATCGCCATTTGTTCTAACTCCTATCCTGATCTCGATTCAACCCAAAAGGACGTATCTTGGCTTTTGACCATGACCGGCTGTTGGCAGCATGTAGTGAATTTGGATTCCGCTCCCACCTGACAGGTCGACCCCGCTTCAGTACTGCCATAGAACGGGGCTGACATGCGTGCCAGCGAATGACGTCCAATTTTCCCGTGACTAATTATGTTTGTGCCTTTCCTTGTGTTGGTACGGTCCTAACTCATCGTTGGTCGTATGCCATCGTGATATAGGATACCTGGTGCTCAAAAGTTTCGTTCTCACACTTGCCGATCAAGTAAAGTCCGTGCACAGCGCTCAGGAAACTCTGGATGAGTATATAAAGACCCTGATCCCACCGTCAATCGCAGTGAAATCCATTCCCCGTTTTCGCGACGTCTCCTCTTCGATTCACCTTGAACCATGTGGTTACGCTCTGCGTTGCTTCTTCTCAGTACAATACTGTACATCCCTCGAACTGCCTCTGGTCTCGGTTCGTCTTGCTCAGCTCCTCTAGGTAGCGGCATCGCATCACCCACCGACCCATATTGGCTTGAGACAATCAAACATCAGGGAACGTCTCCGTTCAATCCCAACCCAAGTTCTTATCAAGTTTTTCGCAATGTTAAAGACTTTGGAGCCAAGGGTGATGGCGTCACTGATGATACGGCCGCGATCAAGTTAGTTTTCGATGATCTCACGAGGACTTTCGTTGATATCCGCTTTCGCAGCTCAGCTATGTCGTCCGGAACTCGCTGCGGCGGTGGCTCCTGTGCCGAGTCGACGTATGAGTGTCTTCTCCCTTCACGCTTTGTGACTGACCAGAAAACTTCAGTCTCACTCCGGCAATCCTATATTTCCCGCAAGGGTAAACTCATCAAATTTGATTAACATGTATCCTATGCTGACCCGTGATTAGCACTTACCTCGTTTCATCACCTATTAGTACCTACTACTACACCCAAATGATCGGAGATGCCAAGAATCCTCCAACGCTCCTCGCGAGCTCTAAATTCAGTGGATTCGCAGTCATTGGTCAGTCCTTTCAGATGTTAGATGACATGGAATCTAAAGCGAAACAGACTCTGACCCTTACATTCCCGATGGCTGGGGTGCTCAGTGGTTCGCTAATCAAAACAACTTGTAAGAATTGTTAATCTCCTTGCATCACTCCCGTGCCGAGATTCGTTTTGATGTAGCTTCCGCTCCGTGCGGAACTTGATTATTGATCTGAGGCAGATTCCTTCAGGTAATTCAGCAATTGGTTTACACTGGCAGGTGGCTCAGGCCACTTCGTTGGTAAACGTTGTGGTCGAGATGTCTACTGCTTCTGGCACTAAACATCAAGGTAAGCAGAGAACAGTAATTCTCTGCACAAACCTAATTTTGTGTCACAGGGATGTTCATGGAAAACGGCAGGTATGCATTTATTATAATATACGTTGGCTCATATTCACTCACCTCCGTCTCTTTAGTGGTGGTTTCATGGGAGGTGGGTAAGCATAATGTTATACGACATGGACGCTTATGTGTCCACAGATATCGTTTTTAACGGAGGTAATCAGTGGTCCTATGCGAATGAAAAATTCATGAGCTTTGCTGCAGGAAAAATCGGCATTCAGGTGGGAAGTCAACAGTTCACGGTTCGTAACCTTACGGTCAACAATGCCAACGTTGGTGAGTGGCGGCTGTGATGTATGTAAATAGACTCTCATCAGGTATTCCCCAGCCGTATCGGGTATCTGGAACTGGGGTTCGTTAATTCACTGTCGGTCAATGAGATCCTTGACATCTCCACCAGGATTCACATTCCAGGGTGTGACTATCAACAACTGCCAAGTATGTGAATGGACCAGGTTACGCCCTGACGGAAGAGCGCCTGATTGTCTTTCACAGGTTGGCTTCGGTTTGACTGTTGGTGGAAATACGGAAGCGAAGCAGGTGAAGTATCTCTACACCAACATATTTTTTTATTATTCATTAGAAATATTTAGGGTGTTGGTTCCGAGGCCATCATTGATGCAGCTGTCACCGACACGCCCGTATTCATCCAGTCCTCTGTCGCCAGTAACAGAACTCTTCCTTACTCCTTGGTACTCAATAATATCAAGCTGACGAACGTTCCAACGGCGGTTGGCGTTGCTAACGGTGCTACTATCCTCACAGGAGGTACTACTACTATCGCTTCATGGGGTCAAGGAAATGTATATTCCGGGAACAGTGGCCAAAAAGCTTGGGTGCAAAGTAACATTGCTTCGGCTAACAAACCCTCAGTGCTTCTTGACAGCTCGGGCCGCATCTTTGGGAAGGCACGTCCTCAGTACACAAACTATGCCACGAGCCAAATCGTCAGCGTCAAGAGCCAAGGTGCCAAGGGTGACGGAAAGACAGATGACACTGCTGCTATTCAGAACGTTTTCAACCAGGTATGGTTTACATCCACACACGCTCTGAAATCCCCATCTTGACGTATTCGTCTTATAGTACGCTGGATGCAAGATCATTTTCTTTGACGCAGGAGTTTACTATGTAACGGACACGATCACCATTCCTGCGGGAACCCAGATTGTCGGAGAGGCGTGGTCCATTATCCTCGGAGGAGGCAGCAATTTCCAATCTCAGACCAACCCACGCGTCGTCGTACAAGCAGGCACCTCTGGCTCCCAGGGTATCCTGGAAATCAGTGACATCATATTGTCTACGGCCGGTCCTGGTGAGTAGAATGCCATTTGGTGGTACTAATCTTAATTCGTTCCAGCTCCTGGTGCGATCTTGCTTGAATGGAATGTACATGATCCCTCTGGCCAGCAAGGCGCCGCTGGTCTCTGGGATACTCATATCCGGTGAGCAATCTATGCCACTTCGAGGAATTAGCTCATCCCTATGATTGTCAGTCTCGGTGGAGGTCCGTACGGTACTTCCCGAGTACACAGCACCGACTGATAGAGTGTATCTAGCCAAGGGTACCAACATGCAAGATGCGAATTGCCCATCTGGTTCTGTGAACACAGCATGCCAGGCTGCCTTCTTGAGCATCCATCTGACTCCCAGATCTAGTGCATACTTTGAGGTTCGTATTGGTGATTTGGTATCCCCGCGTCATGCATTCATCAAATGACAAAGGGGACTTGGTTATGGACCGCAGACCACGATCTTGATGCTATTGGTGCGCCTGATACTTCGATCTTCACTGGGCGTGGTATTCTTTCAGAATCTGCGGGACCTGTTTGGCTCATTGGAACTTGTGAGTGCATCGTACCGTGTCCTTTCCGATTCTGATGATAGTCATGGCCACAGCTTGTGAGTCCCTTCAGGTTTACAGGTCCTATATATGCGAAATCTATGATCTGCCATTCCAGCGGAGCACGCGGCTCTCTACCAGTATAACTTGGTGAACGCTCAGAACCACTACATCGGCTTTGCTCAGACAGAGACTGTAGGCGATTGTCTAGGTATTTCTTTCTCGAAATATACTTAACATGGTCGCCTCCTTCAGCCATACTATCAACCTGTCCCTGCTGCTCCAGCTCCATACAGCTCCTCCTCCGCATACCATGATCCGTCCTTTTCTAGCAGCTTCAACATGGCTTGGGCTATGAACATACAATCTTCATCCAACATCATTCTCTTCGGTGAGTAGCATGATTCTATGTATTCTCAATCTTCTTTTTTTGACATGTAACTCAGGTGCTGGCTTTTACAACTTTTTCCAGGCAAGTTTCCATTCAAGCGAAACATCATTTCCCATCTGATCGTGCGACATCGATCATAGAACTACGGCCAGACCTGCCTCACCAACGACTCGTGCCAAACACACATCTTCAACATCGACTCGGCATCGAGTGTGGCTGTCTACAGCCTGTCTACAGTCGGTTCTACGTACCAACTCAGCGTGGATCACAACGGCGTCATACATCAGAGCGACAACGCGGACGGCTTCCAAAGCACGCTAACTGCCTGGAACCGCTGAACTCATGAATTGGGAACGCAAGCCGCGCTGGACGTAGGTAACCAGGACTGTTGTCGTTCTATCATCGAATCGTTCCCTGCCTTCTTATATTTCCGTTGCCTCACCTTTCCATCTCCATTCCATCTCCGTCCTCGCCGCTTCGTTCCCCGTCCTTGCCGTCGTCTCCGTGTCGTTGTCTTGGATATGTGGATTATCTAATGTATGGTGTATGGAGTTTTGGTTAAAGTTGATAATAATACGTTTGTAGGTTGTATAGCAGACATACTTGGTGGATCTATCTAAGTCGTGCCATCAGGCATCGGATGAGACGAGCACAATGTTTTCCCTGCAGCGATAGGGAGCTACAAGTTGGGACGCAAGGCAAAACGTTGCTCCAAGGCTCGCGCGGCCGCACGAGCAGTCCCTTTTGGGGCGACGGTCATGCGACACCACGGCTTTTTTGTCCGTCACCACGTGGCACCCCCACGAGCATCAAAACTCTGCGTTCACAAAGCGCCCCCAGCCTCAAAAAAAACCACATACTTCAGTCACACTTGATCACACAACATATCATTCAGTATGTGATTCTACAGGGCAACAATCATGCAGATCTAGGTACTGGCTGGGCATTCCCCATGATGCATGATGGGTGACAAATAAATGTTCGATGCAAACCATCCCATGTCACTGGCTGCCTGGCACTCTGTTCAATGTGTTGTCCTGATCCCCTGGAATGTGTCTCGTCACGTGACATTCGAAAGTAGAAAGTAAAGCGAAGTCCGAAATGAGTGTAGCGAAAGTGAAAATAAGTTACACTTTAGTGGAGTCTGTGACAAAAACAAAGGCAAGGACAATAATAGAATAAGAGCAAGAGTAAGGTGAGAACAAGAGGTGTCACAGTACAATATGCATAACTATGCATGTTATGCCATCACTTCTATATGCTTAGCCATAGAATAAAGTGAGGACAAGAATAGGAATGGAAATGAGGCAAGGGCAAGGATGTGAATAAGGTAAGATAAGAGCAAGAGATATCATTGCTTTTGTATACTTAACCTGGATAAGACAAGAGCAAGACAATAATATGTACAAAACAGAGATGGAAACAGGAATAGGGACAGGAATGGAATTAGGATAATTTGATGGCAAGAGCATTGCTTCTGTATGCTTGGCCAAAGCAAGGCAAGGGTGAAAGCAAAGGTGAGAATAGGTGAGGATAAGGATGCAATGGTAAGAATAAAAGAAATAGGTGAAATAGCACAATACATACAATTGTGTATATTATGCTGTTGTGTTTGCACACTTAGCAATCTAGGTGAGATGTTATATTGTATGTCATCTGTGCCTTATGCCATTATTGAATGTTAAGCAGAAAGGATGGGCAAGATTGCCAACAATAAAATAATGGTAAGGATAATATTATTATAAGGGTGGTTGAGGTAAGAATTAACACTGAAGGTGTTGTTTCTGTTTAGCTAGCTAACTCACAGCTACAAGTAGCAGCTCAGCAATATTTAGCTTAACTTTTCAAGCCTTGTAACTTAGCTACAGCTAAGGCCAATCAGAAGCTAAAGTTGTGACAACACTAGAACTTATGTTTTGTACTGCTGCTGCTTGAAAAATCTTCTCATATTAGCCTGACTGTTACAGACACACCACTAAAGCACCGTACTGATCACTAAATACTTATCACCATACTTATCACTAATACTTATCACTACTACTTATTACTTACACTCACTTCGGATTTCAACACATGACCAAAGCCTAGAACCTGGACATGTGCCTACCTTATCTATTTCCACAGTAATCTCCATGCACTTCTTTCTCCCACATTCATTTCCATTTCTTCTCTTCTCTTCCTTTTGATCCTGTTATGGATACTACTAAAGCTCTATTTACTTTTACCTACATTCATTTCGGACTTTGCAACATCCTCTACTTTCAGTCGTCACATGACCTTACACATGATCATGGGAACCACACGTGACATGGTCTAGGCCCTACCACGTGCCGACTCTGTTTCC
>JBBPJN010000111.1:0-25551 GCA_038088755.1 Boletus aff. separans
TTTGGAAAACGGTCAAACATCGCTCTTGCGAGTGTTAACGGAAGGGCAGCAGCAGCTTCGCCTGCTCCCTCCGCATCCGGAGGCTCCCTCAAGTCTTTTGGTCGCGCCGGCGGGGACTACCTGGCCAGTCCTTCCATGGACGGGAGCACTGACTCGAGCGGTTCATGTCCAAACGCCAACTGCACCCCCAACGCCACTCTTGACATGTACATCCTGAACGGTGCGAATTTAAGTTCTCACGCAATAGGCCAAGCAGCAACCGCTGGCACGAAGTCCAAGAAGAGTGTGTTCAAGCTTGCCGGCCTCGCCAGGAAGAATAGATCGAAGAAAGATCTCTCAGATACAGCTAGCGCGCTCGGGAGTGTCAGCAGGAGCGCGAGCGTCGGAGAACAGGAGGGTGCATCAGGGAAGGCAGAAGGAGACGAGGGAATATCGTTGCCTTGGAACTTCCAGGTGGGTAGTGCCTTCTGATCGGGGTAATCAACGCGTCTTACCTTGCATGTCGGATAGCACAACATCCATGTGGACGAGGGGTGAGTCCCATCGCTTCGTTTTCGCGCGTATATGCAATCGACCTTCCAATATTGACTCGATATTTGCAATCAAACAGATACATCGGTCTCCCACCCTCCTGGACTTCTACCCTATCGCAAGTAGGGTTCGATGAGGATGAAATTGCAGCAATTCATGCTCGTCGCCGAGCAGCAGTAGCCGGCACCGTCCCAAATACTCCATTGCTCAACCCGCCGACCACTAACCCTACCAAACGACCCGCGTCCCCTCACACATTGACTGTGACACCTCCGACTACTTCTGCTTCATCTTCATCTATCCTTTTGCAACCCGTCCCACGCTCTACCAGTTTAGGAAAAGGACGAGATGCCCTCACGATTCATCTGCCTTCAATGTATTCCGTCGCGACTGGCATCGGTGGTGGACCTCCCAGCACGATTGGACCAAGCCCGTCGCCTTCACCAAGGGCGCCGTCTTTCTCGATGAAGTCGTTTGTGAGTACCATCAAAAATTCGCTGACGAGTGATTCCGCAAGTATGAAAGAGGGCGTCGGTGGCTCAAGTAGGGGCGAGGGTGCATCAAGTGAGGGATCGGAACAATTCGTGCTTGTAGACGGGGACGGCCCAGACGAGGGTGGGGATCAAGGAATGGGGGATGAAACTGTTATCGAGTCCTATTCTTACGACACATCAAGCGTTTCTTCACAGACTCATACTTCAAGGATACGACAGATGTCGCAGGTGATCATCTTTGGCTGCTTCCCTGCGGTTTCGGGTCGTGACATTTATTTGTATCCTTTAGGGACAATCGACGCCACGAATGCCCAGCTTTCCACAGATTCAGGTGCAACGATCCGATGCTGAGCATGTCTCACTCCATTCCTCGGCTTCCCGTGCGCCATCTCCGCTCGCCCTCCACATACCTACACCCCCACATGGATGCGCTTACTCTAGTCATTCCGCTTCTCTGTTACCCTCCCACTCCCTTGCCAGCGCAGGTCCACGACCAGGGCCAGCGTCGGCACCACCGCGGACACCACCCAGAAGAATATACCATGTTGCGAACCCGTCATCAGATTCCTATGATGGGAGGAGCTTCAGTGAACCTCCTCCCGCATATGTTTCGCCTAAGAAGGAAGGGTGGATACCGAAGGAGAAAGAAATCTTTGGACTTTTGCCGGCTCCACCTCCACCAAACAGACCTATTCCCCCGATCCCTACGGAAGAGATTGTGGGCAAGCCATCTGGCTTGAGCAATTATGACAGCAGAGTGGAGGATCAAGAAGTAACGATATCTGACAGAACGGGCCACTCGGCTAACGACATCCCCGGGACGGTCGATGAGGTTTTGGATATCTCGTCATATTACTGTGATAACTCCGTTAATGGAGGGGACGCGGAGATGGATCCAGCGCAGCAAGCGAGGGTGTTATCTCCGACACCGCCGTTGGTGATCGACAAGAGGTTGTCCAAGTTGGCAATGCTGCCACCTCGGATATCTTTCCACCAGGAGGGTAGTCTGGAGGACTGGTCCGAGTCATTGTTCAGTGTGATTGGTGGTAAAGGGAAGAGATCGAGCGTTTTGGTGGATACAGCGAGCGTGAAGAAGGAGAGGAGGACAACGATTCGGCTAATGTCACATCTCTCTATGACTGAGGGGGATAGGTATGTCTCGTAAGACGTGGTGTTTCCCAGCGCATCGACGTACACCTACGTTGTATACGTTCAGTCTGGCGCTACAGGATGGGGAAAGGAAAGACGCTCACGTCCGAAAGCTGTATTCCGCGTTGGAGCACGTCGCGGATGAGCTGGATAGTTGCGTCTTGTGATTGTTTATTTAAATTCGTCGGTGGCACTTTGAGCATGCCCCGCGATATCGCCCGTGGGCTGGACGAACGGATGAGCGAAGCGACAGTCGGGATGTTGCGTCCGTGCCGCACCTGATGACGCGTACGGACCAGCCCAGGTTGACGGGGTCCGCGTTGAGCACGCCCAGCAGCTCCGACCTCTTCTCGGACGTCAATGTTTTCGAGTCTGTGGGTTGTACTGTTACGTCGGCGCGTGGACTCGGTGGGCGAGGTGCTTACCTGCGAAACCAAGTTCCTCGAGGTCGTTTTGCCACGCAGCAGGACAGTACGCGACCCCGTATACGAGCGGGCCTAGGACGGGGCCCCGACCTGCCTCGTCAACGCCGAGGATGTATGGTCCTGGCGCGGTCGGCGTTGGTGAGTGGTAAGAGTAGGACTCTGTGAGGGGTGTCGAGGGTGCGGATGGGACGTCCATGTCAGCCGCGAGGATGTCAGCCGCAGTGAGGAGGAGGATTGAAATATCGCCCGCGCGAGTTTGTCGACGTCCAGCAGCGTCCGTTCCTTCGTTTTTCCAGAGTTTACCACCAAGATGTCGGTCGCCGTCGTGCAGCGCCTCCTTGCGTTCTTTGGCAACGTCTGGTCGTTCATCTTGACACTCGTCCGCTCCCTACTTGCTCTCTTTTCCTTCCGTCGCCGCCGCACATCCTCCAACCCCTTCTCTCTCCCCACCACCAACCGCACTCCAGACGACGCCCTCGCGCGGGCACACTCACAACTCAGGCCCATCCTCCTCACCCCGAAGTCGATCACGCTCTCTCGCGCTCAGAGCACTCGCACTCGTTCGGCCACCTCCACCCTCCTTTCGGCACACAGCGAGAACCCAATTGTCGCTGTCTCCGTGCCTCAAGCCGGCGCCCCCCAGAGGACCTCTCCAAAGCTCGACCCACACGACCCCGAACTCGGTCTAATTGTCGTTCTTTCAGACCTCCCAGGACCCCCCGCCGTGGGTGCAACGAGCTTCCGCCAGGGGACGCCCGACACATCCGATACTGGGTCCTTGTACGTGTCGCCCCTCACCCCGCCGGACAGATGCTATCTCGCCCCGCTCCCAGCCGCTACCGACTGTCCGTACACCGAGTCCTGGCCGGCCACCGTCTCCCTCGAACGCGGCAAACCAAGACTCCCAGGAAGCCCCCTCAAGGTCTCGATCAACACCGGCGTCGCATTCCCTGAGCCCATGGTCGTACCGATCGGTTCCCCGCCCCCTGCACACTGGAGCCCCGTACACATCTGGACGAGCACCCCCTGCAAGAACGACAACCCTGTCCTGTCCGATCCGGCTTTCAGTCCGTTCGACCTCTCACACGCCCTCATATCGCGCTCTCAGAGCTCCATCCGGCCTTATAGCAACGCCACCAACTTGAGCGCGACCTCGGACGCCACCCCGCCCGCCGAGGACGCGCACCACCAGCGCCACCGCGCAAACGCGCTCGTCCCGCGGTCCAAGGACGAGCCCTTTCCGCGCTTCCACCACCCCGATGCGTACGCGTGCATGTGGCGCCGCCACGGCGCGCGGCTCCCCGGCCGCACGCACGCCTGCGCCAGCTCGCGCTCGCATGCGGACCTTGGTGCGCGCGCGTGGTACGGCGCCGACGCGTACGTCCCGTCGCCTGTGGTCGCACTCAGTCCGTCGCTCAGCGACGCTGCAACTGAAGACGAGGACGATATGCCGCTCGGTCGCCTCAAGGAACGCCTGGCGCGCCAGGGCACCTCTGCAGATGCAGATGCGTTTGCGGGCGCCGGGCTCAGCGTGTCCCCGCGCACGAGGCGGATGAGCGAGGGGTGTTTGTTGGCGATGTCCGCATCGACGCCGACGCGCGTCGGGCTGGGTGGCCGACAGGCGCTCTCGATGGCGCTGGATTGCAGTGGGAACGGCGTCAAGGATTGGCTCGAGGCGCTCTCGCTGCAGTTCCCTTCCGAGCAGAAAGGCGCCGTTCTGTCCGTCGACGCGGTGGCAAGCTGAGGAAATGGGTCGTGGATGTCTTGTAGGTTGTTCACCTTTATCATTATCATTCCTTGTCGAGTGGTTCAGGTCATGTACGTGCGCTTGTATTTCCGGATTGTCATGTCCGTTGTATGGTAGTCGCGCTTTGGAAGCAGGTGCCGGTGAATGGGGATATGCATTTTGCGTATTTGTTGCACGAGTTGCGTCGCTCCTGGAGCACAAGTACATGAAAGGCCAAGGCAGCAAGCTGGTGCGGCAGTACAGAACGTTACAAACGAGGGATAGCAAAACGGGATAGTAACGCTCAGGATCCCGCGGTACAAACTTGCACGGAAAGTGCAGTAGGTGCCTGTCAACACGAGTGGGCACACTGTGCGGGCGTGGCCATAGGCATGACATACGAGGTAATGCCCGCTGTCCACCGCGGCTACACAGGAATATCATTCCCCTGTGCGTCTTTACACAGTGTGATTCGGAACACTGTCAAGATGGTCACGATCGCGGACCAGACAGATGCGTCGGCACCATAGACATAACCCATGGTGTCGTCGGTGAGTTCACCGTTTTCGCTGAGGAAACGCCCAGGTTGGAAGCATTCGGGGTTGGGGTATTTAGCTTCATTGCGGGTCATGGTCCTACCCCTACGCAATGAAGCGAGATCAAATATAGGGCTAAGACAGAGGGTTAGGATACCAATTTAATCAGCCAAAGTTATCCCGTTGTTGAGTCACGAACCTTGCGGAATGAAATATCTACCGTATATCTTTCCTCAAGCGTGTGTAGGATACCCGGGGCGCTGCGAAATTCATCTCCAGGACGGTTTACGATGGTGAGAGCACCGACTTACTTAAATATTGGCATCTACATACTACTACTAGTAGGTACGAGGTCGGACGTTGGTACTACTTGTGGGGGTGGTCTTGTAGCTGACTAAGCTAACCCCTTGCACGCTACCACCACCACGACCGCCCACAATGTCGATGGAAGAGAGCATCTCCCTCGAAGAGACCAACAAAATCCGTATATCTCTCGGTCTCAAACCACTCACAGAGGACGCAGAATCCGCAGACGACGCAGACAAGCAGGCAGAGGAAAACTACGCCCGCCAGCGCGAACATGAGGCGAAAGAGCGCGAGACAAAGTAATGCCATGGTTCGTTCATGTGCCAGGACGTTCTTTCTGATTTTACGTCTTTTCACCAGGAAATTATTTGATAGAATTGCCAAGTGAGTATCCGTCAGCGATCACCCACTATCTTGCTCAAGCACACTTCCCACCCAGGGTGAGGAATCGACGAGAGCTCAACGCCTCCCTGACCGGTGCAACTCTCGGTGATCCCGATGGCGATTCAGAGGATACCCTCAAATGGATCAAGAGAGAAAAGAAACGCGAGAAGGAGCTCGCACGTAAACGGCAGTTGGAGCTCGAGAATATGGACAAAGTCTTTCAAGATGAATATACCGAGAGTACGTATCCCCCGTTCATTAGTTCCGCTCCGTGCCTCACTTTTCACTTCAGAGGATCTGGAGGGTTTGAAGGTCAGCCACGACTTCGATGAGCTGGCGGAAGGCGATGCCCGCATACTTACGTTGAAAGATAGTCGCATCCTCGACAATGAAGGTAATGTTGCCAATATTACTTTTGCTCCTTTCTCTCGTTCTCACACAGACACGTCCAGAGGATGAGCTACAAAACGTCGAAATGGCCGAAGCAGAGCGCACCAAGACGAATCTGGAGCTCAAGGTCAAACGTCGTGACTATACCGGCTATGATGATGATGAGTTCGAAGGAGGAAAGCAAGGAATGAAACGGTCTATTTTGGCCAAGTACGACGAGGTCTTGGAAGGCCCGCGTGAAACTGTATGTCCACCCATGACTTCATTTTGAGTACATTGTTTACTTGAATGCAACAGGGTTTCCGGTTGGGTAGCTCGACCGTGTCAGCAACGGCTAGACGACCCGAAACAGATGAAGGTACTGTGTCCGTAAATCGAGCCTTATTGTCAATCGATTATGCAAGTAAGTTTCACTTCATGTCGTCATGCATGCCCACCATAACGCGTGTTGTAGAAAACTTGGAGACACATGATTACCTTCGTGAGGGGGACGTCGGGTTTAAGAAGCCAAAGGTAAACTTTGCATTACCCCCCCGTTTGTGCGATTATTAATCAGCGTATCCTTCACGCAGACGAAAAAGAAGCGTTCTTCTCGACGTGTTCCAATCGACAATGAGATTCTTGGTGGCGAAGACACGGCTCAGATGGAGGTGGATGAGAAACCTGTCGTTCCTAGGACACGTGAGTTAGACGCCAATTTTGTGGATGACGATGAGCTACAAGCTGCTCTCGCTCGTCAAAGAAGAGCCAAGATCCACAAGGTACAGAAGCTGTCTCCGGAAGAAATCGCACGTAAAAGTGGGTGGTTATCTCTCACCTGACCCATTCTCATCTAACTGCTTTTCTAGTCGCCGCCGATCGCGCTCGGGAGCAACCTCCTGCTGCCGATGTTATCACCAAAGTCGAAGCAGAAGAAAAGGCCGGCGATGCTGGCCTAACTTTCGACGACACTTCCGAGTTCGTTCGCGCCATTTCCTATAACCCCGCCGCAGTTAAAGTGGAGCAAGCCGAACCATCTGTAGCACTGCCTCCGCCTAGGACCCGATCACCATCCCGGGATGTGTCGATGCCTGGAGATGAAGCCGTGGACGAAATTGAAGCCGGCGAGGTGGTGGTGAAAGAGGAAGATGACGAAGAGATGCTCGAGGCAATTGAACAAGTCATTAAAGACACCGAAGCACAGGAACGAGTTGCTGCGGAGAATGGTCAAGGCGAAGCTGCAGTCGGATCGACCGGTGAGCCTACCTTTGGCTCAGGTATGGCTGGCACGCTGGCACTGCTGCGCCAGCAAGGGGTACTGGCGCAACCGTACGCCGACCAGGCTGAACGTGAGAAAGTCCAACGACAACGCGATGTCTGGCTTGCAGATTACCGACGTATGCTGGCTCAGCGAGAACTCGACCGGCTGCAGGCTCGCGGCGGTAATAAGGACCAGGCAACGCGAGAGTATGAAAACCGTGTGCGAGAGCAGCAGGAGGCTCGTGCCGGTCTCGAGCTGTTCAAGAACTACAAGCCTGATATCAACATTGTTTACTACGACGAATTTGGTCGCGCCCTTACTCCCAAGGAGGCTTGGAAAGCGTTGTCACACAAGTTCCATGGCAAAGGTTCTGGAAAAATGAAAACAGAGAAGCGTCTAAAGAAGATTGCAGAAGAGAAGAAGAAAGAGGCTATGGCTAGTGGTGACACGCCTTTGAGTATGAACAAAGCGTTCCAGATCCGACAAGAAAAAACTGGGCAGGCTCACTTTGTATTGTCCGTTGGTAACAGAGGGTATGTGTTTTCCGTCCTCCATGATGGTGTCGCCAGATTAAATCCGTGCGTTTAGTGCTGTACCTCAAGCATCAGAGTTCCTTGATCCCCAACCATTGTCAAAGGGCAAGACGGAGAAAACGAAAAGCAAGAAGAAGGAAGCCGCCAAAGCTGCTGCCCCGCAAGCCCTCGACTCCACAGGGTTTATTACGTTGCCTGCCCCCCAAGCGAACGGCTCAGTCAGTGCGAGTCCCGTACCTTCGGGCTTCTCGTCTGTTGTACAAACGAATGGCTCTGGCTCACCTCTGCCCATGAAACCTGGTTTCTCACGCATATCATCTGCCGTGGATACTCCCTCTCAGAGTAGTACCCCCGTGACTGGAGAGAGGACCAAGGTTGCATTTGGGTTTGGGGCGAAGAGGAAAGTTGCGGCGGATTTCCTTGACGAGCCTGCTGCTAAGAGACGATGATTTAATTTTTTTCGGATGCCTCTTCTGTTTCCATCGCCATATTTGCCCACCCGTGTGTTCCCTCTTTGACCTTGACACGTTGCGAATGCATACGTGTTTAGCCTAGACGAACGGTAATTAATCGATCAGGTTTGAAAGCTTCGCCGTTCAAGAACGTGAGCTCGCAGCAATGGGATATTCTTCCGGATCTCTTTCTCGTCAAGGCTTTTGCAGGTTGGCGCACGCAATGGATTTTGAATTGGTTTTACCTGTTCCGCCACTCAACGACTTAGGAAACGTTGAACTTGTGGGTCCTCGGTAAAGGCTTCCATCTACTTCAAGCTCATAGGTGTCTGTTTCAGCTAGGACCGACTCTGCGGAACTAGCGCACTACTCTAGATCCGAGTCACCGGGCGAGCCAACCCCATGACCTCGACCTGCCATGGCTATGGAACGCCACAGTCTAGAAACATGGCGGTGGCGTTCACACCGCCATAGATGCTCGTGTATCGTCCTGTCGTGGTGATTTCCGTGTTGTCGATCCAAGTACTCGCGAACGTTGGGCTGCCAAGACCGCCAGGTTCATCGAGTTATGGCTCTCCACGGGCGCTCGCCTGTGGGATCAAAATCGATCCACTAATAAGTTAATGCATAATGTCTCAGTCGCGTCTCACTTTTTTTTCGTCTCAGTTGTTGTCCATGACGTTGGCGACCTCTGCCTTTTTTGCGGCACTCTTTACTCACACCGTCTTGTAAGAACCCTGAGGACTGCAAAACCAAAACGGTACTAGCTAGACTGGAATCCTTTTGCAGCATGAACGCATTACGGCAAGTAATGTTTCACTTCCGATATCGTGTCGTCTGAAACCGTTTAACAAAACGGGTCCTTGGACCAGACGTAGGGCCACTTCTCGTTTCCTACTTTGTGCAGGGCTGTCCAGTCGCTGTGTGCTTGACGTCGCTTGTGGAATGTATCCTGGATTCTCTCGCCACCCCTTGAATAATCTTATGCTGTGGACCCTTTTTGGTGCAACGGAAGTGAGACTATAAAATCTCGTTGGCAGATACGACATACGATTGCAAGATGGGTCATCTGAACTCTGCCTTGTACTCCCTTGCTGTCGTCGTCGTTTTCCTGGCGCTCTGCTTCGTCGGGCTTGTTGCCAGGAAAAAACTGACCCCTCATCAACTTCCTCTACCGCCGGGCCCGAAAGGAATCCCCATTCTCGGGAACGCGCTCCAGATCAACAAGACTGAGCCATGGCTGACGTATAGAGAATGGAACAAAACGTATGGTACGTGACACTGCGAGCAATGTGACCTTGTCTTTCACCCGGGGATACTAGGCGAAATCGTCTCGTGCAAGCTGTTGGGTCAAACTTATATCATTATCAACTCGGAGAGGGTTGCGAAAGCGCTGCTTGACCAACGTTCGACCATTTATTCCGACCGTCCAGTCATCAAGACCTCCGAACTGTAAGGAACCAAACCTATCTCGTTCAGGTCAGTCTGACGGACGTGGTCTCTCTAGCTTTGGATTGGAGTTTAACACGGGGCATCTATCCTACGGCGATACCTGGAGGTCTCACCGGAAGATATTGCAGCATAGTTTCAACAGCTCGATCATACCCAAGTATCACGATTCGGTGGCCGAGAAAGCGCGGACGTTGATGTTGAACTTGCTACACTCCCCAGAACGCTTCGAAAGGCACATGGGATTGTAAGCGTGTCATCCCGCTGGCGCATGTTATTGTAATCGGTCTTGTCTAGGTTTTCCGCGTCCATCATCATGTCAATCACGTACGGGTATAATGTCACCGGAGAGGACGATCCCTTTTTAGGACCGATCGAAGAGATGATCCAGATCTGTATCCTTATGACGCCTGAGAGAGCGGTCTTGCTTGACCTTTTCCCCCAGCGTGGGTTACAGTCAAGAAGCGGTTCCGCTGTCTGACTAACTTAATATATAGTTCTCAAGCTTCCATCGTGGTTTCCCGGTGCTGGACTGAAGCGAATGGCAAAGCGAAGCAAGGAACTGTCTCCCAGGATTCGGGACGTCCCTTTTCAGTTTGTCAAGGAGTGTTTGGTATGTGCTGTGACTACTTACTTCCATCCCCGTGTGCTAACCGCGTAGGATAGGCAAAGGGTATCGAAAACGATTCGATGGTTGCGCGGTGTCTAAAAGACGAAGACGAAAGCGTGGCTGCCCAGGATCATCGGTCGTACGAACAGAATATAAAGGACGCCGCGACGTCGTGTTTCATAGGTAATACATTGAATCGCATGCCGTCCCGTTCGTGTATTGACCTTGTTCCGCTCCTCTTTGATCCACAAAGCTGGCACTGATACAGTGAGTCCAGCCACTTGCATATCCTGGCCGCGTCAGTTGTAACATGATTTCAGACACGAGCGACTCTGAATACGCTCATAATGGCACTGATTCTGTATCCTGAGGTTCAGGACCGTGCACAAACGCTGTTAGATAAGGTAGTAGGAAGGGATAGATTACCAACGTTCAAGGACATTCCATCCTTGCAATACATCGACGCTCTCCTTCGGGAAACGTTGAGGTGGGCTTCGCTTGTTCCAATGTGTACGTTGTCAAACAAACGGATCAGCTTCTCTGGATGCTAACCGCCAACGAAGGTGTCCCACACATGGTTACAAAGGATGACGTTTTCGAACGGTGTTTGATACCCAAAGGTAACTGATGTTCCCGACGTGTCACTCTGCTCATGGCTTGTCTTCAGGTTCTGTCATAATACCAAACATGTGGTACGCCGTTTCTCATATCCCGGCATGAGAGATTGCCCTTACTCGTCTCCCATCCAGGGGCATGTCGCGGGAGGAAGAAAGGTTCCCAGATCCGACGACTTTTAATCCAGAACGATACCTGGACGCAAACGGCAACATCATCACGGAGGAATTATCTGGCCTCTACTTTGGTTACGGACGCAGAATCTGTCCTGGGCGGTACCTTGCCCATGCCTCCACCTCGCTGGCAGCCGCAAACATGCTCTTTCTGTTCAGGTTCAGCAAAGCGATCGGCCCTGCGGGGTACGAAATTGATGTATTCCCCAAGTGGATTGGCGGTGTTGCACTGTGAGTCGTTCGTGCTCGTCTCTATCCTTTTTTTCCCTGTTCTCGTGTCCCTTCCTCTCGTCGTGGGGATGTCGTGTTGTCACTGATCACTGATCGTTTGGGCTAGTCGACCTGTCACGTTCCCCTGCCGCATCACACCTCGTTTCGAGGGCGTCAGGGAACTTCTCGAATAGAAAGACGAGAGACCGAGCACATGTTGTAGATAGTGTATTCTGAGGTACATAGATCGTCGATCGACTTCCATCACCTCCATATAAGTTTGTGAAGCACGTGACCTACTGCCTGCGACGTATGTCTTTGTGCGAGGAATTCAAGTTGGCCACACGCTGCAATGAGTGCACTGTGTCGTGTCTTGCGTGCATCCTCATCAACGCTACGACGGCTCCCCATCATATCATGTTCACGCACCATTTCCACCGACTCTGACACGCTCAAGCAGAAGCCAAAAGCCAGCACACCTCTCCGACGTACTGCCTCTGACTCTCTTCCCATTCGTTCAAATCCGACCCCAACTCGTAGCCCAATTCGACCCGTACTAACATTCGCAACTGCAGAACGCTACATTCCGACTCGCCTACGTCCTCGTCTCACACCAGATTCCCAGAAACTCCACGACGCATGGTGGATCCCTCGTTGGGGTCAGGACGGAGAAATATTTGTTTTCGGAAATGGTAGCTTTGTATGCTGGGGCTTGAGCGAGGATGAAGCTCGTCAGTTTGCAAAGGACATCTTGGTGCCTTGTGAGGTCGGCTCACTTCGAGAACCCGAGACTGAGGAACTCGAATTCGTGACAGATCCAAATGAGTAAGACCACTTTGTGTTCGAACTACCGCAAAATAAGCTGATCGTCCCTTCCCCTTTCAGGAGGACCCGGATACAAGGTGACCTGATTATCCTTGGTCGTGTCGCGCAACTCCAAGATCCTTCGAATGCCGCTTCCTATTCTCCATCGAACCCATCTTTTGATATGACGACGCTCCTCGCGCGGTATTCTTACTCTCAAGCGCTCTCCCGGTCCACCGCACTCTCCGTGCTCGAAGAATCCCTCGAGGCATACCTCCTTTCCGTCGCCGAGTTACCCCACTCTCTCGAGAAGACCGGAAAACCCGGGCTCGGCCGCCAGGAACTCATCAAAAAGCTCGGCGTCCTGATGAAGTTCCGCCAAGGTCTCAATCTCAACCGCGAAAATTTCTCTGATACACCCGATCTCTACTGGACCGAGCCAGAGCTCGAAGGCTTCTTCAAGTCCATGACATCCGCACTAGAGGTCAAGGCGCGGACACATGCCGTCAACGAGAAGATCACTTATGCGACCGAGGTAACTTCACTTCACCGTTGGTGCACTAACATTCGCCTCTGATTTTCATCGAATTCAGGTTCAATCGACCCTTAGACAGTTGCTGACGGAGGTACGCATCAGCATCATCGCGCCATGTCTAGAGTGCTTAACGTGTTCCAGTCTTCCGCGCACCGCATGGAACTAGTGATTATTGCTCTCATTGCGGTCGAGGTCATCATCGTGAGTCTTATCACGATCTTCCTTATGACTTGACATGTAATCGGATTTAGGCCCTGGTACGAGAGGGACCCGAGCTTTACAGGACGATTTTTGGTTTGCCGAAAGAGGGAGGTCCTAACGGGACTGCTGTCAGATCTCATTAGTCATTCTACACTTGTCTCAACCGCCACACTGATTTATTAATTTCACAGATAGATATATCTCACCACTCATCATTAAATGGCTGTAATGTACAAAACAGATACCTTGGGCTCCGTGTACCATATAAAAGTCTATCTGTAGACCAGACCGGTTCTCACATCCAAGACAGAAGCCAACTAATATGCATGGTCATTTCTCGCCCGGATGAGAGCCTCTGCAGCCGAAGAGCGTGGGGTAATGGAGCACACGAACGGCATCGGCGCACTATCGTTACAGCCAGTGATGAGCAATGATCAAACGAGAGCTCAACACCAACTCACGATGACAGTCCGCCCGTGAATTCCGCCTTGATATCAATTTCACGCCCAGACTCATCGCATGCCTTGGCGATGTGTAGGGTGGCCAGTATGGTCACGATGGCAGCCCAGACGTTCTGTTCCGCAAAATACCTTCCAGGACAGACGCGGCTATATCGTCCGTTAGTATCTACGCCTCCAACCAAACGTGAGCATGTGTCCCCACCGTCCAAAACCGAAAGAGGGAGGGACCGTCCCCTCCGCGAGTGTCCCTGCCGAAGTGAGATGTCGTTCAGGAATAAAGGCCATCGGATCGTCAAACCGCGTCTCGTCGTGTACCATCGCCCTGGGCGAGCTCAGCTTAAAAATACGTCAGCCAACAAACACGACACGTACCAAATGTTGGTGAGTACAATTGCGCCTGTGATGCAGTCATGAAATGTCGTCTCACCGTGGACGGTGTGATTCGGCTTACCTTTAGGGATGTACATGCCTTGGTATATATCGCTCTCCGCGGCCATATGCGGAAGTGCTGCAAAGCCAGTTCGAGCAATATTTAGTGGCCCTGGACCAACTCACTCACCACTAGGTACCGCGGGTCGCCAGCGGAACGTCTCACGAAACACGGCCTCTATGTATGGTAGATTCGGCCTGTCTCCAAAGTCTGGGAGGCGATGACTGCCAACGACCCGGTCAATCTCTTCCCGAGCTTTAGCCTGGGCCTCGGGATGCAGTACCATGGCAAGAATAAAGACTCGCAACGTTGCATCGCCCTAAAAAATGTCAAGATGATCCGATTGTAGCTAGCCTGATTACCCACAGTTTCAGCGCCGCCTAAACACGCGTCATGAATTCTTGTTAAACCCGGGGCAGTGCACGCTCACATACCTAGGAAAGCAGATGCTGCGACGGCTTTGATAGCGTCTTCATGCGCCTCACCTTTTTGTGCCTCAAGCAGGTCGTGGACGAACGATTGTCCTGCTGTTCCAGCAGCCTAGCAAAAGGAACCCGTATACAATGTCAAACTGGAGGACGAGACGATGATAATTACCATGTTTTCCATGACGTATTCCACTGGGCTTGTTAACACTTCCTCTGCAAGTGCACGGCATTCCGCAGCCTTTTGCTTGTATTCTCCCCCCGGCATCCAGGATGGAATATGGGCCACTGACCATGTCAACAATTAACACAACAAATCAACATTGCAACTAATGGGAACCTACAGAATGGAAAGGCGAGTAACAAAGCGGCACGCTCAGGTGTCAACGCCCTCGTGATCAAAAAAACTAAATGTTCGACTTTTGTCACGAACGGGTCGTTCTTGGGTGCAACCTCGTATCCGTACGTCGCAGCCATGATCGTCGCAGCTGAAAAACTATGATTCGTCAAGCAAAACTGTTGTCACGAATGAATATATATGGAGACACACGTCCCGCAGTGTTTAGCGAAATCTTCTGGTACGTCGAGAAGGTTCTCGACGAACTGGCAGGACTTGGAAAGTGCGAGTGGCCTGTATTGACGTGCCGTTTCCTTGTTGAGGACGCTGTTATACATCTTGCGATGGAGCCTCCATGTGTCGCCGTACGGAAGAAGGCCCGAGTTGAAATCCATTCCAAACCTGCGCGCGCGCGCGTCAATCTGCTTCATTCTCGGGTTGGCAGCAAAGGGACGCACGATTCGTTTGCCGGTATGTATGGCCTCTCGGAATAGATAGTTGACCGCCGCTCAAGCAATTCATGTGCAACCTTGACGCTATTGATGACGATGAATTCCTTGCCAAGAATGTTGGCGTAAACCAAGCCACCTGGAAAGAAGCAACCATTCGAATGGTCTATCATTCACCGGGGATGAAACGCACCATATCGCTTTCCCCATTCTTCATACGATAACCAAGGGTGCAAAGGGTTGATATTGAAGACGTTACCGACCAACGGAAGACCTCTCGGTCCGGGAGGCAATGGAAGTCCACCTCTGCGTCGGTATTGCCGCCACTCGTTAAGGATGACCGCGATGCCTAACACGAAACCGACAGAATACAGAGAAACAGATCCCGTCATGGTCAAGAGGTCAAGGATAGCCAGCGATATGCACGTTTACCCTTGAAGCCTGAGGAAGCGGAGCCTGGTAGTAGTTTTGGGTAGGGAGTCTGAAATACGGTACGTATTCGGAGGGATCTTACCTTTACCCTGTTGCTGAGCCCTCCTATATGAGCGGATCGGCGCAATGTTACCGACCAAGCCGCGTCCGACGGCTCGTCGCCGAACAATGATTCAGAAAATATTTTTTTCTCGGGGACATCGTGGACTCATTGACGTCCACAAGCTCCAACTATCCTCCGCAGTTTGAATTCGGTCCCAAAAAAAACTTTTCCCCTTCAAGTTGTGAGGAAGAGTACTGCATTGAATACTCCTCGGCAGCTGTTCTGCAGGTTGCACCATGACAGGGTCGGAGCAACTTCCGAGCAGCTGGCTCAAGCAATAATGGCCGCAATGTCACGGCATGTGTTTACGTTTCACTGGCTGGGGCCTCGGCGAGCAACTCCTAACGAGGTCGCATTGCAAAAACCAGACAATGCCAACCGTCTTACCACAGGAACAATGAACGATGCCACAATAATCACGATTTGTCACTGGGAGAGGAGTCACAGTCGCCCAGTATGATAAATTGAAACGTGCCTAGCTGTACACACGCCTGCCAGTGGGATTTCGACGGCTATTAACCGTTCGACATGACGTGATCATCGCCGTTCGAATATCGCAATTCGCGTGCCATGTGCCGATTTAGTTTTTGTTCTAGGACGGCGGGTGTTTATCGATCATCGACATCATCACTGACACCCAGGTTGCAAGTTTCATTGTCGCTGAAGTGACTGAAGTCGAGTCTACATGTTGCTCAGCAACGGAGTCTTGCCACATAGGCGGCCCACTTGATGCTACTTACGGCACCATGTCAACGCCTAATTCAGGGTCTCAAAAAGTACTGATTCTACGCCTCCCATGGAGCAATCTGTGCAGCACTTTTCTCTGCGTAACACAGGTCGAGACGAGTTCGTGCCAGTGAGTATATGTGCAGCCTCGTTAGACTGAAAACACACGTCCGTCTGAATTGGTGTAAGGCGGCTTCATATCAGGCCCAAATATAAATTCGCCATGTTGACGGATCGACCATTAGCTCTATGGCCTAGGCCAAGATCACCGCACCATGTCTCCCTCGAAAAAAAAGAAAATCCCATTATCCTAGCCCGAGAGCCCACATCGACAACAACTCTCCGTGATCGTGAGGGACGCCTCCGGGGATATCACCGTACCTCACAGTGACGTTGAATTCGATCTGGCCAGCTTCATCAAGCTCTTTCAGAATCTCGGGCGTGAACAGGGACACAGACCGACAACAGCACCCTATTTTCTCGAGCATATATACGGTGCGCAACCATTCACACCCTTGTCTTTCTCGGTCATAATATGTCAGCTCACCACCAGTTTTCCGCTGAGCACTTTTGTGGTGTTAGAGGTCATCCAGAAGTGTCGTTTAACGCGACGGCGTGAGGTCGATCGACTCGGACTCGGGTGTTCAATGGTATGAGTGCTGTGGCACTCGACCATCATGTCTGTCTATCCAGGTTGTCGTGGAATGGCCAGCTACGTATGTTGTGGTTGGGTGAGCGTGTTCCAGCAATCTTGGTACACGAGGAAAGAACGATGACCAGTCCAAAAAAACTCGGGGTGTCCGACCAAACATGTCTTCCATGCCACGTCTTCAACCACCAACAAGAGATATACCCAATGATCATTGCTGTCTGCTTTCGTGCAAACCAAGGCCGAGAACGGAGAGCAAATGGTACCATCGTACATGAGACGGTATCAGTGTCAATGTCGTAACACTGGATGAACCCCTTTTGGGAGAATGTACACCGACACGCAACCGCATAAAGTAATCCATCTCCTGGACGTTCCCATCTCAACTCGGTGCGTCGCAGCTCCGTGAGAGGCTGCGAGGTCCAGGTGGGAGAGACAAGCCAGCATTAGTATGTCCTTCTCCAAAGAGCAGAATTATGAGTTATATCCCAAGTTGGACATCTGGATGATGGAGATCGCTGGATAGCAGACTCGCCTACCTCAGTTATATGATTTCGCAAGGACTGAGGAAACAAAAGACGTGTTGGAATACCTCTACAGGTAGGTCCACAGTGGTCGTCACGGTGCCCGAGCCACCTCAGGCTCAAGCGCTTGGCCACGTTTGTGCCATGATTTGGGTTGTTCCAGCCGTCAATCGTTTCACGGTGCAGCTGCTAAGCTTACACTAGCGGGATGCACGCTTTCAGTGCACTAGATGATCGATTATCTTCCACTAAACCTCGGCCTCTTTAAGCATCGCAGCCGATCCGACTTGAAATAGACAGTATGGCTGATCGTAAAGCATCTAGGCATTTGGGTGGATGCAACGATGACTACAGACGGCGGAGCGAACCGTCAGGCAACAACGCTGGATCAAAAAAGAAAGGGGGTGAATCAATTTGGTTAGACAAATGTGACCATCGCACAGACGAACAAGTCGAGCAGATATGCATGGGAAGTGAACTTGTGGTGGAACGGCTGGTTGCACGAGATCACATATATATATAGCTTGAAATACCATTCTCGCCATTCTATGCTGTAGCATGCGCTGGTTACAAGAGTCAATGTACGGATAAGTAGGCTGTCGCACACAGCGGACCTCTATTTTCAAAGCCGTTGCGGTGGTAATAAACAATGTCGGGTCTTCTACTCATCTTCGTATCCATGAATAGGTCTCCGTGACCGTTTTGGAACTAAGACGATGATCAGCACGTGGCAAACTGTGCACAAGGCAAGCACACAGGCTCACGAGGGTATGTGGTTGGCACGCGCTCAGCGGGGACGTAACCAAAGTATTTCTGCCTGATCGAAGGAACTGTCAAAGCGAAAACAGGACCCGCAGTTCCCAGAACACAAGACCAGAAGATGACCGGTTGCTCATGCGCAAGGTATTGCTAGGCGGTCAATCACCCTCGAAGGTAAGTGCTAGCAAGTATACACAGAATTTGGCCACTTACAAAGTATCTGTAAGTCCTGCTAAAAGGTGAGACGAAGGACGCCATGGTAGTACTGGTTCTGATCCTGCGCATGAGGACGAAGACGGAAACAATGTTTGTATCTGTGTGTACGTGTTTGGCAAAGGCCTTAGGAATAAACTACTCCTCAGATCAGGAACGCCATAGTAAATCTGTTACAAGTTCCTAAATTCGAGTTAATTGAGGTCTAAGACAGCCCAGATACCCTCTCTCCGAATCGCTCTTCTAGCTACGGTCGATTTTGGCCACTGGAAAGAGTATATTGTCTATGTGTGGCTGGGATGCCGACTCACTGAAGCTGAAGCAGCGAGTCTTTCGACATCTTCCACGCTTACTTTTCGTCGTTCGCTACCGCATAGATTGATGGTTTCCACAAATTTTACAGTTGGTTTCTGGTGCACTGAACGTCCTAGTGGTGAGTGATCCCTTGTGGCAAAGTCGCGACTTCGTGCCGAACTTTCTTTCTCGGATGACAACTCAAGCGTTTCCTGATATTATCTTCGTTCAGGGCTTGAACTAAACCATGAGAAAAGGGAAACGAAACTTGCCTGTGGCGTGTAAGTTCTCGTCCCAAGCTTTTTCAGTCTCCTCCTTTTGTGTTCACTGACAGGAGTTCGTCCTTCGGCAGCGGCAGCTCTTCTCTCTGCCTCTTTTCTCCTCAGCCTTCGAATCGTGCTTTCAGACAGTGTATCACCCTCCTTCAAGCTTAAGAGGACCGTTTCGAGAAGACCTACGGGAGGAAGAGGCGTTACCATGGCAAGTCTCAGGACGTCTCTGCCTCCGATAGCGGAAACGTGGTCGCCGGGGCATATTGGTGGGATTTGCGGGAACTCAGGAGTGTCGTCCGGTGTGTTGGGTAGAAATAAGGGATACACCAGTCCGAGGAAGCCGGTGCCCACGCAGGGCGTCTTGACGCTCGCAAGACTGAATGTAGTCAGGTCCCACAAGAGGTGTTCCGTTGGCGGTTGGTACCGAATGCAGGCAGCTACCATCCTCCAGAACGTGCGAGTGGCTGAGGATTTTGGACCAAGGTCGCGTAACTTTGTCGAGACGAAGATCCTGGCTATTGTGTGGTGAACCATTCCATTCGCAGGTGAACACGTGGTGATGAGGATGGAGGTACTAAGACCTGCGTTGTTCCACATGGTGTGCTGGTGTGGAATGTGCCTGTCTATGATGGGGATAGAACAACGCGTCTCGATCACGTGAGGATAATAAAAAGTCACATGTGGCCGAAGAAACTACCGAAAATGGAAAGTTAAGATAGACAAGTTAGCCCATTTCAAGTGTCATGTCTGCAGTTCCATCTACACCGCGGGCCAACCCAAGCTCGGTGACCCTCTCAGCGACACCGACGACGACCCGCGTTGCGGCCACGCATGCACTGCAATCGTCACCGCACTACACGACCACTCGCAGGCACTCGCTATATGGCACCGAGGACCGCGTCGTGATCGACCCGGGGTCGCGTATATGGAAGGTTGGTTTCAGTGGAGAAGGAAAGCCGAGAGATGTCTTTTGCGCTGATCCAGTGAACACGGAATCTTTGTGGAGCTGGTATCGTGCGACCGATCCGTCAACAAGGGCCGAGGAAGACAGCATGCTCGAGATTAACATAGAGAGGTGCATGCGTTCCGTGTTCCATGGGTGAGCGTTACTGTGCTTGATCTGGTACCCTTCATTTGACCAAAGTCTACGTTAGGTCACTGCTTACAGACCCCAAGTCTCGCAAGGTCATCCTCGTCGAGCATCCGTTGCTTCCGCTGTACATCAAAGACATATTTGCCAAAGTTTTATTCGGGAACCTGCAGGTGTGTTCGAATGTCTCATATCCTGGTAGCTTATGTGAAATCCAGCAAGGTTCCTTCGGTATCGTTTGCCTCGAGCCATTTGCTTTCACTCCTTTGTGTCGGTCGCATAACAGGTCTTGTTATCGATTGTGGCCACCTCGAATCTACAGCCCTTCCTGTTCGTTTCGTCTCCCTGACACTTTCTTCAAACTGGTAACAAGCATCACAGATATTCGCTGCTCGACCCATGTTTCCCCACCTTCGAACAACACCATTAGCGGGCTCGCGGTTCACATCCCACCTTCGCGCACTCCTTCTTCTCTTCGGAACATACATACCCCCTCCAGCAAATCTCAGCAGCGTGAATCCCCCTCTATCAAGTAGAATCAACCGTGTTCCACAAGAGATTCTGACGGATGCACTCGTCGAAGACATTAAAACGCGCTGCTGCTTTGTAAGCACTGCACTTGAAATAAGCCGCGATTCAATGCGTTCCTCCTCTCCTGCACCTGCCTCGGAATCAGATTTCCCTCCCTCTAGCGACGCCGCCGTGTCGGAATCAGAATTCTCACGTGCATCGGAGGGGGTGGAGAGCATCAACTCTTCGCAGCAGGCTTCGTCTGAGTTCGAGGTGATCTCACATCCTCAACAGTCTGATTCGGGTGGCAGAGAGGCCCATCTCCAGGTGCTTGCCAACATGTACACGAGGCACTCGAGCGCGACAGATATCCATATCCGCGTCGTGCCACCCGCGTCACAACAGTTGGGCACGGGGAGAGGGACACTGATCATCCCAGGTTGGATCCGAGAACGTGCAGCCGAAGTCTTGTTCGAAGGTGGCGACGTCGACGAAAGCAGCGTCGCCGAAGTCCTCCTTGAAGCGCTTCTCAAGGTCATTTCCCCCGACTAAGCTTGTCTCACGTGCGTCGTCCTGAACGCTGAGCTCCCGCAGGTACCTGTCGACCTCCGGAAGACACTCGTCTCCTCCATTCTCGTCACGGGTGGTACGGCGATGCTACCGGGCTTTATCCCGCGGCTTCACACTGAATTGTTGTGTGCCATCGGATCGACGGCGTCGCGACCACGCCAGGGACCGACGCGGTCAGGAAGATCGCTCCCTCCCGCGTACGATCGCTATGCTCCGCTCCGCCCTCTCGTCCCTCATATCGCGATCCTCAATGACCCTGCACCACAGCCGTCGACGTCCCCGCGCGCAACGGCAAACGCTGGCAAGGCGCCTGCATTCGCGCCTGCGTTGATGGCCTGGGTGGGTGGTTCCTTGGCTGGGTGAGTCACCGCGACGTCTCTGGGGTGTGTCTATGCATCTCACGCGTTCTGCCCAGTGCACTCAAAACAGGCGGAGTAGAGGTCTCGAGAGAAAAATGGGATGAAGCGTTCTCGCCCCGCGACGACGACGACGACGACGACACGATGGAACTCGTACCACCCGCATCGCCAGGACAGCGGCCGAGAGGCATGCTGCCGGATTGGACGAGAACGCCGTTGTCGATTGGCGCGCCATCTGCGGTAGCCCCGAAATCCGCCGTAGCATCGCCCTCTCATCGGACAGCTGTCGGTGCATGACCACGAGATCGCTAAACATGTTGTATTTGTGTCACGAACGCCTGTCTATTGTACGAATGCCATATGGACATGAAACCTGGGGCGACCTTGTGATCTGTAAATCCTACATTACCCCGAAACCCGAAAAAAGAACACGAGAGCGCGAGATCTGGTCGCGCAAGGCACTGTCAGGTTAAATGAATGACGACGGGCGCCCAATAATATATGCGAGAAATTAAGGAACGTATGGGGTGTCGCAGTGATCGACGCTAAAAATGTCATGAACAACGAATGTCATTTTGATCCACAAAACGGGCAATGGAACCTGAAATGAACAAGTAATGTCACCTGGGCCGCGAGAACGAACCAATGACGAAGCAGAGAAAAAAATAATAGATGGCCAGGTTAGTGACGAACGAAGGGTATGGCATGATCATTGTGGGTATAGATGATCGCTTCACTCCCGGCTGCCAATAATCCGCAGGAGCATTTTGCCGCCGTGGGTCGCAACGACGTCGTCCCACTCGTCCTGTGATGAAATAAAATGCAGAGCGATGCCCTTGGCGTGGGCGGATCCGAGAGACGACAAGGAGCCCGCGCGGGGTCGCACACCGCCCATCTGTTCGGTGGGGGGCTGTTCCAAGAGGGCGATGGCGAATGACTCGCAAATGGTCGCCTTGTCGGCCTGCATGAACTTGTTGTAAATTTTTCGACGGAGCTCGTCGAACGCAATGTAGCGAGGAAGGCGGAGCATGACGATGTTGTCCTCGTGCATGGCCTTGATGGACAGTATCATGGGGTTGCCGCTGGATGACGTCGATCCGCTCGATACCGAGGTCGTCAAGGAAGAGCGACGGCCTGAGAACCTGGAAGACGAGCCAAAGATCGTGGTGGAGCTGGATTGTGCGTTTGAGAAACGATACATCATTTCGTCCGGGGCTGGTGTTTCGGGGAAGCCATCTGGAGTCGGAGCGCGCGGTCTGATTAGATCTGGGGATCATCAGGGCCGATGGTCCTACGACGTAAGGAAAAACACTGCTCACCAGAGAAGTAGGCATCCAGGATATCTCCTTGATCCTCGAACTCGTCTTCTGACCATGATTCATGCTTCCCCCAGGATTCCTCCGAATGCGAGGATGGTCGCTGCGCGTAATGCGCCAATGACCTTGAAGGTCGTTCGCTACGTGGAATCACAGCATCGACCGAGGCGTCGGTCACTACTGATGCCATGCTAGATACAGAAGCCCTAGACCAGCACCGAGGCTCCGGGGTAGGACTTGGCAAACAGTAATCCACACCGAGCTCGTCCAGATAGGCAGTCGCCCTCAAGGTCGCAGAGGAATGCATCGATTGCATAGAGGCCCTTGAGTGCCGTGACAAAGATCGTACTGGAGGGACGGTGAATTTCGAAGTCGAAAAAGGGCGGCATTGCTTACCTGATGGCTCAGAGGATGGCTCAGATGATTGTGGAGAATCGGTTTGTGAAGGGAGATAGATCCTGGCATTGCGATTTGCCATACTAGCAGTAGATCCGCACCGTCTTCGCGACCGAGCCCCATCTGGACCTGATTTCGGTGAGGAAGAGAGCTCGCGATCTTCAGGGAGCGATTCCAGAATAAACGAACGTCGATCACCACTGAGGACATGGGGGTTATGTTCAAATGTGAATGACACCTCTTGCGACGCAATGACAGGTTGCCGAGAAGTGGGTGGAAGCTGTCGAGGCATAGTAACAGGTGTCGAGGGCAAAGAAGACGAAGAATGAGAGTCGGAGGATGAACCTCTGGACCTCATGGAGCGAACGCGCTGCTTTCGGTCCATTAGCCTACTCGTTCTTGATAGATCAGCACAGTCTTCCGAAGATGACGCATCCGAATGGGCAAAAGTTCGAAGGGGTACTTTTGCTTTCTCTGGTTCCTTTCCTTTGGTTGAAGACGATGACTTGACAGGAAGTGAAGAGGGTGAAACAGGGAAGGCGGAAAGTATGCTGTTAGATAGGGAAGGTCGTCCTCGATCGGTGGTAGGCTTCATTGAAGACACTGCCTTCCGAGCCAGATCGATATCCCTCCTCCAAATACCGAAAAAGTCGGAGAAAGTCAAAGTGGTTTTGATTTCTTTTATGAGTGTTGGCAAGTCGTCCTGCAACAGGACACGCATCATCTTCTGGAGTTCCTCGTACCGCTGGTTGATGGTTTCCTGGCTGGCGCGAAAGAGAGTTCCCTTCTTGGCGAGCTTTGGTATATATTGATGTATGTCACGAGCGATGTCGTTGGGGTCTGGACCAAAAGGGAGAGACTCCCAGGAAGCAGCTTGATCACTGTGAATATAAACTCCGTTTTTCTTGACACCTTTGCCAGCGGCGAGACGATTTCGTTTTTCTCTTGCTGCGCGAGCGTACTCGTTCTCGAGAGAGTCTTGAAAGTACAAGCAATCCTCCCATTTCCTCCAGATATCGTACTCGTTGTTGATGGAAGCAATGGATCCACCAGACGAGGTCGTATTTGTCATTATCGAGGCATTATCGTCCTTGATCGGGTGAATGCGGAAGCCATAGGTGTAACTGCTACCTGTGGGTCAAAGTTAGCATCGAGGTGGTTAATAGGGAAACAAAGTGCGGTGCAACCGACCATGCTTTTCTGGAGGGAGCAATGTTACGTGGAAGTGCTTTGGTGGACGCTTGTAGACGGCTCTTTTCCAAGCCTAAGGTGATGATGAGCGGAGAGCATCTAGAGAGAACGTTTCGACACTGACGTCTGTAGGGATCGGACTCTCCGATGTCCAGGCGCCGCCCTAGAGTGGAGATGAGAGACTAGACCAACACACACAACGACCACGCATACATTCGTATCGGGCATGATCAAACAAGTTTCTCAGAAGTGTTTCGGAGCAGCTAAGTCTCGGATCAGCGACCAAGACGTCGATTAGGCCGAGCCATGGACTCACTATTGCTGTCTGCTACCTCAGCACTCGAGATAAGCAGCAGGGTGGTGAAAGGACAGACTGTTGGGAAAAGGACTTCCGAGACAATAACAAAAAGCCTGTATAAATAACTGTCAGCTGGGACGCTCACAAGCCAAAGACATGTAGTGCATACCCGGCCTGCACCGAAGATGGGTGAAAGGAGCAGGATTTCCCGAGCAAAGAGGAGGTATTACTGTATAGAACTCTGCCCGAGCAAACAGGGAGTGATGGGGGCGAGAAGAAGATGCTCCGCGTGGTGTCAAGGTCATATTTTCTGGCCGGCTGCTGTGTGTGGACCGCAATTGTCTCGACTGCACGTGGCTCCTTTTGTTATCTGGCACAACAATAAGTAATAAGACCTCAGTTAGCCGAGCTCACCTCCACAAACATCTAGATAGGCACACGCTAGGCACATCCTCGCTCAGAATACCCCGCGCGGAAACTCGCTTCAATAACTTCTCAGCCACGACAGTACCTAGACACCATCGCCAATCAATTCCGCCGCCGACTATGCAGTAGACATCTAATGGGTCTCGGAGGTATACGGCCATGGGGCGTGTTCACTCGAAACCTTTGTTCAGCAATATCCTGACCGTTTCATCGTCTATCCCCCTCCCTCGCGATGTCATCCGACCCTCCTGCAGCCTCTCCAATCCGTTCCGTATGCTCTCCATATGGACATGAAGCGGTAACTTGCTTCCAAGCAGGCCGGGAGCGGCAACTCTCTCCCGTAGGACTTCTAGATCATCGCTCATCGCGTGCAGCGCCCGCAGCGCAGCCTTGACATGAGCAGCCGCCTGTTTTCTATACTCCCCGAGGTCATTGAGCAACGCTAGCCGGTCACCGTAGTCTCGCACAGCCTTTTTGTTTCCGCCTAATCTCGTCCAGAGCTCACCGAGAAGCTTGTCCGTCTCGTCGGGGGTGTGTTTGTTCTCTCAAGCCATCGTT
>JBBPJN010000112.1:0-25219 GCA_038088755.1 Boletus aff. separans
CAGATTCAGGGCAAGGGTTAGGGCTATTGATGACCCTGCAAGGGTTAGAGCTAACACCTTTTGAGTCTCTTGCAAATATCAACTCTTTGCAAAATAGCCAAACATTGGGACACTTTTTTGAGCCACTATAGGTGAAGCATAGGGTTATATAGTACTATGTGGTGAAGGCACACTTGCACCTCAATAAGAATGGATGGAGCAGGATGAAGTGAATAGTAAGATAACATCTAAAAGGGGACTGCCAAGCAAGAAATGACACTTTCAGTGGTTCTGATAGTTCCAGTCAGCTCTGGGCAGTTTTTGGTGGTTCTGGTGGTTTCAGCAATTACAAAATTGTAGGGTTTGACTGGTCATACCAGTCCCGGACCCGGAAGTGGTATTTGGTCACATGTTATTAGATCTTATAATCTACAATGTAGCAATGTTACAAAACATATTGTAGGATATCCCCTTTTATCATACTGCATTAGCAGCATCTCCTGATTCCATATGCGGCACTAAGCCCTTGTCTGTTTTATCGGTTGTCTGGCACTCATCTACCGATTCTGGGGTGGCAGCTTTTGCAGCATCGTCTCTCTTCCGTGCTTCTACCACGCACTTGCGAGTCTCGAAACCGCCCGCCCAACCAAACCAGTGGTATCTTGGGCAATGAGGACCTCGCGACACAAGCATCCCAAGTTGAAAGGCGTACAACGCCAACATGAACAGTGAGCAAGCCCGCCAACCACGCTCGACAAACACTTGTGTCCCAACAGAGGTCCCCATAACTTGGCCAATGAAGAGCTACGCTACCCATTAGTATCATCCATCGTCGTCTTGGGGTGCGGTGGACTCACCGACAGAATGAGGATGGCGTTCATGCGAGCCCGCGCAGCGGTAGAGATGCTATCAAGTGAATGTCTTCACATGTTTGCTTGCCATCAGACGCGAGATATACCTGAACACTGCAGTTGACAGTGCCACTTGCTGCATCTGACGGGCAACATCGATCCCGAAAATGGCAACGAAGACCGCCGACACGTTGATTCCACCCGCAGCAGTTTGTACAGATTGGAAGATGACAAGGGCAAACGTCGCCAGCAACGTTGCGTACCATGGTATGAGATTGTCAACCAGCTGGCCCATAATCGGGCCGACGAGTACGCCGAATATGCCCACAAGTCCGAAAAGGCCGATATCAAGTCTGGGTGCAGGTGAGTCACAGGAAGAACGACCGACGGATAAGATCAGCCGATCACCTACGTCGAGTAGTAGTATGGCGGCCCACCGAGCAAGAACGTCAACGTAACCCAGAAACTGCTGAAACACGCGCTGGATGCGACATTGATCAATGCAGCCTGTATCACCAGTGGTTCCGTGACAGTGTATTTGGCCATGGTGTATAGAATCTTGAAGTACGTCAGGTCGCGATTCTTGGCTGGATAATCCGGTAGGATAAAGTACGCTACGACCAACACGAGACACTGGACACCGATAGCCATGTAATAGACTATCCGCCACGTATTGAAGTTGCTGATGACCCCCGCGAGCACGCGTGCGATCAAGACTCCAAGCATGAGGCCCGAAAAGACCACGGACAAAGCGGATGCTCTGCGCTCCGGTGGAGCTAGATCGGCTGCAAGGGGCATCAGGATCTGTGGAGTGACGCTGGCAGCGCCGATTAAGTAGCATAGCGCTCCAAAGACATGGAAGTTAGGCGTTATGCTCAGCCCGATGGTAAGTGCGGTCGACAGGAAGATCAATATCAAAATGAGCTGCCGTCGGCGGACTAGATCCCCTAGAGGGGATATCAGAAGGAGGCCAGTTGCATATCTAACCAGGACATTGACAACTTTCATTGAATTGTACGTGTTAATGTAACTTACCCTGCCTGTACCAACGTTGGTATCCTGTTAGATAATTTGCCCTTCAAAGCGTCTTTTCAACGTAGTGTAATCGCTTACACTGATACTTTGCTGTAGGTAACATCAAAATATTTTGAGAATTCGACTGAAAACGCAACGATGAGCATACCAACAAAAAATACACACAAAACTCTTTGCCTACTCAACAAGGGTTGGCAATAGTATATGTTCGCCATGACTTGGAAGAGGTCACAAAGGTTCTGTCACGCCAATTCAAACACGCACCAAATGTACTAGCAAATCCAAAAGACACGTTCAACAACAGTCCGAAATGGAAAGGCTCGTCTGGTTCATAGCGAAGCCTCTTCGGAATTGGAAGGATTTCAAAGACGGTGAAGGGTACGGCGCCGTCTCCTCCGCATGCGATGGGTGCTGGGCTCGGTGTACTAATCGCAGTTTCGGTCAGCGAAACCATGGGTTCTTGCTGAGAACGGCTAGAGCACAAATAGTACAGACAATTAGTCGGCGAGAATTGTGTTTAAAGCAAATTTCCATGAATAAGTAGGGTATCCATGACTCGAGTTTTGTCGTCAGAAGTGGACAAACGTACAGCCTTGGACTGTGTCACTGTGTCCATGATGGAAGTACGTTTGCAATTGCAACATCGAGGCAACGCCACCGAATTATAGGCTGCCGCTGGCAGGTACAGCGGAAGGCCGTACTGCGCATCAGGTAGCGCATGGATGACTATGTATGAGCTCGACAGCGACGTTTCGGACCTCCGCAAGACGTCGCAAATGACGGACTCAGTATTGATTTTTCAGTGATACTCCTCTCGGTTACCAGATCACATGCTGCCCTTCGCCTAGATGAGGTAGCCCAATTTGTATCTCAATACGCCAACCGAATTTAAGAGGTTTCCATCCTGTCAATCTGTCGGTCAGGGTTCGTGTCAAAAGTTCTGACTTGTACTACAGCCGCAACACGGCGGCCAGTCAGAGTCATGTGGCAGGCAGCGCAAGCAAAACGTTCGGACGAAACAAGTCGAGAGTGCTTGGCAGCGCATGGACTAGAAACTAGGAGCGCGATAAAGAACGCGTAGACTACTATTCGACGTTGCAAACTAACGCGACTACGAAGGACTATACTGACAACCTCTGACGATATCCCGGGATCACATGCCACAGCAAAGCAGATACTTAATGAGGCTTTTGAAAGGCAGCTCTGTCTCACAAGTTCCGACTCGTAGCCGTTACACACCGACGACTCCAGTATGTATGTGAATCTCGAGCTGGCAAGTGTGCACACACATAAAATTTAAAGCTCCTCGTTGCATGCTTACCAATTGCTTCCGCCCACTAACATCCAATTCATCGTGTATGGGCATCCCTTTTATGTGATTAGTATGGGCTCGTGGAAGATTGTGGTAAACCACCAAAGCGTGCTTCTATACTCTATGCCTATAATCTTTACGTCTACGAAATACATGCTGAATCCAGAGCAGATCGAGAATACCGCGAACACAGCACTTGGAACACCAATTGAACCAAGAATTCCCATTTTGAAACAGAGCAGCTGTAGCATGTGCTGGCTCCTGAGGGCACGAAAAAAGACCATTGGTACATTCAAGTTTCCCTTCCTTCCCAGTTGTCCGAGGACATCGAGGAACGGGTAGTACCGGCTTTCTCGCAATCGTCTGGGCAATAGAACGCCCCTGCAATTGGTTCTGTTGAACCCATCTTAGACCCCATCGACGATCCTCCGTGCCAGCCTATCCATCGTTGACGTGGACAATGTGGACCTCTCAAGAGGAGGATGCACAGTTGCCATACGAACCATCCTATGGCTAGAACCGCATTCGCCCGCCACCCGTAGTTGACGAACACCGCTGTCCCCCAAGAGGTGCCAATCACTTGTCCGAGGAATACCTAGGTAGGAGTGAGGAGACGGACTACTAGCGTTTTCAGAACAACGCACAGCTAGCAGGAGCAACGAATTCAGTCTGGAACGTGCCACTTCCGAGATGCTGTTGATGAAGTATCAGATTTCTGTACGAGCACATGCTCAGGAAACTTAGAGAAATACGTCGATACTCACCGAAAGACAAGTGTTGCGAGCGAAATCTGTTGGGTTTGCCGGGCTACATCCAGACCAAAGGACACAACGATCACCGCAGCAACTTTGGCTCCTCCAGCTGCTATTTGAATGCCTTGAAAAGCGATGAGAGAGAGAGTGGCCGCCAGGGCTACGTGCCATGGAGCTATCCTGTCTATGACGCAGCCCATCAAAGGCACGACCACCACACCCAGAATGCCGAAAAGGCCGAAAAGGCCAATTATGATCCTGATTATGTTCATCAATCATATACAACCCATTTTTCAGGAGACTCACGTGGAATAATGATATGGGGCCCCACCGAGCAAGAAAGTGAGCGTGACCCAAAAGTTCGTATAGCATGCGCTCGCAGCAACGTTGATCAGCACAGCTTGAACTACCAGTGGTTCCTTCACCATGAATTTGGCCATTGAATGGAACACGTCAATGTACGACAGTTCTCCGTTTTTGGCTGGATAGTCAGGAAGCACCAAGTATGATCCAATGAGGACTACAATTTGAATGCCGACAGACATCAAGTAAACATATCTCCAGCTTACAAAGTTGGCAACTACGCCAGAAAGCACCCTGGCAACGAGGATCCCTAACAGGATTCCCGAAGTCGCCAAAGAAATAGCAGATGCGCGACGTTCTGGAGGTGCCAAATCTGCTGCAAGTGGCAGGAATATTTGAGGGGAGACGGATGTGAAACCGACAAGGAAGGATACAACTTTGAAGACACAAAGATCATTTGTGACTACAAGTCCAAGGGTAAGGGTTGCCGAACACGACACCAGGAAGAGAATCAATCCACGGCGGCGTAACATGTCACCCATGGGACAAATAGTCAGGAGTCCAATACCATAGCTGTCATAGTGTCAATGAGTAAGAGTGAATCAAAAAGCTAAACAGCTTACCCTGCCTGTACTAAAGTGGGTATTCTGACAAGCCACATCAACGAGACTCTCTACATGGATGAAGGACACAATGAAATACCTTGATACTTCCTCAGAGGTAACGGAGAAAGAGTCTGCTAGTTGAACTGCAGTTTATTCATAAGCTAGGGAATCTCCGCTATGAGAGTGATCACCCTCACTCAATATGGGTTGGCAATAGTAGAGATTGGCACAAACTTTTGCATCATGAGTGCGCGAGAGTGGTTCAATGGAGGTTGTGCTCACCCACAGCGTTACAGGTGGCAAAAAACACGTTCAAAAACGTACCAAAGTAGAACGGTTTGTCTGGATCGTAACGGAGTCGTTTCGGGATGGGTAAAAACGCAAAGTCAAATCGGTACGTAGAATGTGGGACGTTTGGCTCTAGCTTGTCTGGTGGAGATCCACTGGCTGTCAATGACACTGTAGATGTACCAGTAGCAGGGATCGACATCGTCAGCGGAAGATAGACAGAAACCCATCTCGCAACCGGTGTCACGTACTTTTAAACCTCTCGGGAAGACACCCGGCACCTCCGGTCCATAGCAAAAGAGTTTGCGCGACGAACATTGCATGTTGTTATGTAACTGGTGATAAGATACGTGGAATGAGGACACAAGGCATCGATCCATTGGCCCAGTCGGATGAAACAAGCAACAGTGGCAACAGTGTGCTGGCATGGTACCATACGCTCCGGATGTACTATGCTGTGTGTAATAAACCTGAATCTAGATCTAGAACGCGCATCGTCATATCGAATCCTGCGTCATTAATTCTACTGACTCGTGAGGGGCAAGACAAGTCTTACCAAATAGTCCTTCGCATGAGAACGTCCTGACACGGATACCTCACTAAAGAGTGCAGGCGTGTTTATCTGGAAAAGGACTCGTTTGACTGGCGAAATACTTCATCTGTAAATTCAAGAAATTGTTTGAGGTTTTGTTCCTTAGTGTCAAGTTTCGTCGTTCAAGTTCAATCTTTGGTAACATGTAGCGAAGTTCAGCGAGCTCACCTGCCGTTCAGGCGAGTGTTACGCCGCTATGTGGCGTGCGGGCCGAAGTGCTGCGCCAACAATTGCGACCGTAGCTGCCACATATATCGGCTGTCTCCCGAAGTACTGGGACGCACGAGGTGGGGCTGTGGACAGAGCCTTACCCTAGTTAAGAGAATTGAAACAACATCAAGGAATATTTGGATAGTAAGAGTGATTGATGACTACTGATACATAATGTGTTCCCAGCACTGCCAAAATGTAAGCCACTAGTAAGGGAAGGAATTCTAAGAAAACTATGCAGTCGTAAAGTACAATGGCAAGGTAGTTTGAATCAGTGATAAATCTATAGCAATGAATGAGAGTAACTGTGCATTATCGCGAGGCGAGTGTCGATATTTAACCAGTAATAATAGTTCCAGAGTAGTCATGAGAGCATGGAAAGTGTGGTAAACGAAATCGTTGAGACCGTCACCTTGACATTGAAGGGTTTTCGTGTTCTACCTTATTTGAATCGACGACGGCAGGAATAGAAGAGGTTTGCGTCGCAGGAGTCGCAGCGCCATTCTGCTTTCGCCCTACCTGGTGCCTGAATCCGCCTTCGTAGCCAAACCACGTGGATCTTTTGCAGTTCGGCCCACGAAGGAAGAGAATGAACAATTGCCATCCATAAAATCCCATCGAAAGAACAGAGGCAGCGCGCCAGCCATAAGTCAAGAACACCCGGGATCCTGCAGACGTGCCCATCGCTTGCCCAGCAGAAAGCTATACAGGACACCGAGAGAATTAGTAAATATTTACACGCTTCCTGACATACATACCGAAAGCGTTAGGATAGCATTCAGACGTGACCGAGCATGTTCCGAGAGCCTAGTGGTGATATGGGTTAGATAACGTCATTTCATAATCCAGTAGGAGCCACTTTCCCGAAGACTATGGTCTGCAGAGAAACGGTCTGAGATTGCCGGAAAGCATTAAGCCCGATGCAAAAGATGATAACAGCGGCTATGTTGATCCCCGCAGCTGCGGTCTCAACGCTTTGCAAGACAAGAAGACAACAGGTCGCTGTGAGCAACGATAACCAAGGGCCAAATCGATCGATGAGCCCTCCGAATAGAGGGCCTGCAAGCACACCCACGACTCCTATGAGACCAAATAAACCAATGTACAGCCTATGCAGTCGGTTTCAGCTAGCTCAGCGCGATGCGAGGGAACCTACGTGGTGTACTGATAGGGTTGAGCCCCCAAAAGGAAAGTCAGGGTCACCCAGAAGTTGGACCAACATGCAACGGATGCAACATTGATGAGTATTGCCTGCACAAGTCGCGGTTCGACGACGAGATATTTGGCCATCGTGTAAAAGATTTCGAAGTAAGTGAGATTAGTATTTTTGCAGGGTTGATCCGGTATGAGCAGGTATGTTCCACACATGACAAGAACCTGCAACCCGATGGATATATAGTACACCAAGCGCCAATGAAAGAAGTGCGCAATAACCCCAGCTAACACGCGGGCTAGCAATATTCCCAGCATTATGCCAGCCTGCAGAGCTGACACCGCTGCTGCACGCTGTCCTGGAGATGCCAAGTCGGCAGCAAAGGGTAGGAGAATTTGAGGGGTAACGTTGAATATTCCGATGAGGAATGCAAATGCCTGAAAGACGAGGAGGCTTTTCGACAAAGCCAAACCAACTGAGAGACATGTTGTGATGAACACGAGCGTCAGAATCAACTGACGTCGACGGAGAAGGTCCCCCAGAGGAGATATGAAAAAAAGTCCAATACAATATCTAGACATATTTAGTTTCGATCAGTTGATAGAGTTGCAAAACATACCCAACTTGGTACATCGTAGGAACCCTGAAGAAGATCAGACAAGAACAGATTTCCTTGAAACGAACGAAATGGCTCACAGTGATATGTCCGCGTATGATGCTTGGAAATCAATCGACATCTGTACTGCGGAACGAAGTGAGACTAAGGAGCGGATGGCAAAATAAATAAGGAATGCATACTCAAGAGTGGCTGGCAGTAGTACAGATTTGCCACAGCTTCTGGAGGTCAGAAAAGGTTCTGTTCAATAAAGGAACACTAACTGAATGCACATCCTGCGGCAAAGACGAGCTTGAACCACAGCCCGAAGAAAAACGGATGGGCAGCAGAGTACCTAAGCCGTTTTGGAACGACAAGGAACCCAAAATCCTTATGCGGCACGGGGGATTCTTCGATAGTTCTACGAGACTGTTCCACATCCGGGTCCATCGAGTTGCCAGCGACGAAAGTGGACAAGAGAGGACGCGGAAACACGAGCAGTCGCGCGGACGGTTAACAGGCTGGGATATATAACTTGCAGCCTACAGGTAAGCGGAGATGCGAATCATCGCCCTGACCTGCAGGCGTAATTTGGCTGACCTCGCTGTGCGGAGGATCTGGACCTGCACGCGCAAAAGATACATTGATTACCTCACCATGCTTGACGGAACGAGGTTGAGACGGACTTACTCTCTGTCGATGTTAAGAATGGTTTTCGGAATGCTTGACGAAAGTTCACTACGGAAACTGCTTCGGGGTGTTCCCGTCCTGCTCTCGCGAGCGGCGTTGGGATCAACAAAGGACAGACGACCGAATCCTAGTATAGGGTGCACGAGCACGAAAAGTAGACGAACTTCAGCAGGTACCGGAGACTCGATCATTTATATAGAAGACCATGACACTGTCTTGCAAGCCTTGGTCTGAACGGGCTAGGGCATGATAGAAGACGAGAGCGGGTCTCACTGGGAACGAGGCACGAAACGAGACCGATGACCACCCGGCTGGGACCGAGTAACTAGTCACCGATTACGATAACGTCCCGCCTCGTGAAACCGCGTCATTTGGAGCGCAACGAGTTTTGTGTTCGGCGGCTTTGGAATTCCGAACATAGTTCCAAGTACAGGTAGGGACGTAAGCGCTCAGCTTGGACCCTAAAATATTTTGCTAGGGCAGTGTCAGGAAACGGGATTATTACCGACCTAGTCGGCCAAGAGGGCGAGTGAAGCCGTGACATGGTGGAGCATTCGCAAAGCCGTGATACAATCGGTTGTACCTGAACTTCATACAATGTCGTGTAATCCCGCGGTGTCAGTGCGCTTTGCTAAAATTTTTACGCAAACCGTAGCCTCTGAACACGCATTTTCCTGCATGCATTCGTCCTCCTTGAATCCGCAGTTTCACACCTTCACAGCTTAAACAAAAGTCCCTGTCGGTAATTTCATGCGTCAGACATTGTAGGTCAGAGCAGCTGCATATTGCAGAACATTGTAGCCTTACCTCCAAAATTAGAAGCTTTCGGAGTTTTAAATATGGAGATGGAGGTCTCGCCGAGTTCGTTCCGAGCGGCATTTTTAATCGGAGATGTCAATTCAAAGTCCGCGTGGACTGCAAGAAATTTCGAACCCCTGCAACAATGTTCTGCAATGGGCTGTGTCTATTACTGTCGATATTTCGTACCTCGAGGATGTCGATGGACTGTTATCGGTTGTTTCGTTTAGACACTCCGTACACCATTTATACGATAGCGACGCCTCAGCTTGTTCCCCCGAACCACGCTGAGGTGAGTTATTCCTTGTATGTATGTATGTATATTATTCATCCTGCGATAGTTGTTACTGCGCTCAACCTGATCAATTGAAACGGTACCGCGTCGACATCGCTGTTGAGAGGCAGACGAATCCGAAGCGGACCAAGGAGCCGAGCTTCCTCGCCGTTCGCCCTTGCCCAACAATCCGCGGGCGGTAACTAACCCCCGAAGTGTGTTCGTTAACTACCAACCAGTGCAAACTCCTGGGATCCAAACTTCTCGGGTTTACTGTTCTATACGTGCAAGCGCCATATTATAGACTCCATCTGAAAATAAAGGAATGTGTTATGTAATCCTTATTTCCCGAGATATTTGACCCACACTCACCTCCGCTCTTCACCCTATACAAGTGACGGCAGCGACGTAAAAAGCGCTATACACGTTTCGGTGGCTCTAGCGGTCAAAGGAGCATTGGACCCTGCCACACCTCACACAGTGCAAAGTGCAAAGTGGATGTATCAGGATGCGACACAGGATCCAGGGGGGCCCACTCTTATCTACATTCATCTCGGGGCGGCGTGGAGGTCCTTCAATATATCGCCGCTTCCCGAGTGCATGGACATGGCTCTCCCCTGTCTATCTGCGTCATCACGGTGCCTATGCGGCGTGCTTGCGGCCCGTGGTCTCGTTCTGAGCAGGTTCGACTGGAGGACGGGCCTCAGTACGTCCGCCAAAGTTCCCTTCCTCTGTATGAGATCACTTGGTAGCCTCGGTGGGCTTGAGAAGTCTTTTCGTCCATCCATATACTATGAGCACGCTGTCTCACATGCTCCTTCAAGAGCTTGCATTCCTCGTTACCTTACCTCTTGTTGGATCATTGTCTATTCCGTCAGTCTCACCCTCGTGGTACATATCCCCCTCAACTCAACACGATACGGGCTTTACCAGTGCAATGGCAGATACAAAGTACTTCGACTTCAACACGTATATCAAATGAATATAGCCTAGCCTATGGTTCCCTTGAGATGTAGATCTTGAAATGTGGAAAAATTTACAGATAATACAGATCATACACAGGCTTTTCATGCCATATCCTCTTCCACCCTTGGACTCCTTTTTACTTGGGCTAGAATTAATCCGATCGTGCATATTTTCCCGACCACCACGAAGTTGCATGCACCAACGTCTCGACACTCGCCTGCTTTGCCATCCCCATCTCCGTCCCATCACACGTGCCCGCGACGTGCAAACCGGACTTGGTACGTTCCTCAGCACCGAGGGCAAACCCACCTTCGTAACCAAACCAAACGTGCCGTCCGCAGTTTGGTCCACGCATGAATAGGACAAACAGTTGCCATCCATAGAGACCGACAGAGAGGCCGGCAGAGGCGCGCCAGCCATATCGGAGGAACACATGGGATCCGGCTGATGACCCCACGACTTGACCTGCAAAGAGCTGTGGACAAGACCGGACCCGTGAATGGGTAAATAGCGTAGTACGTCGTCAGCAAGAGAACAGAACACTTTGAAACAGAAACGGACAGAGTCAAAAACCAAGTAAAAGTGGGATGCGTACCGAAACAGTAAGGATAGCATTCAAGCGCGAACGTGCTTCTTCGGATATACTGCACACCTCAGGTCTTCATCTCAAAAAGGATCCCACCGAAAAGATCGGCTCACCTCAACACGATCGTCTGTAATGACAACGTCTGCATCTGCCGAAATGCATCGATCCCAAAACACATGATTACAACAACAGAGATGTGACCACCGACAGTCACTTCGATGCACTTCAGGACCAATAGGCAAAGGGTCGCGACGAGCACGGTCAACCAGGCACCAAACCGGTCAATGAAGCGGCTCGCCAGCAGGCCAGAAAAGATGCCCAGGATACCGATCAACCCGAATAGACCAATATACAGCCTAGATATTGCAACAGAGATGAATCAAGTCACGAACCATATTTCATGGTTATCGGGGGTTGATTTGCAGTGTAAGCGCAGCAGAAAAGGGTATGAAAATGAAAAGGTCACCCACGTTGAAAAATGATACGGGTCATCACCCAACAAAAACGTGAGCGTCACCCAAAATTTTGTCCAACAAGCTATCGATGCGAAATTTATCGATGCTGCTTGCACGAGTCTCGGTTCGGTGACGGAATACGTGACCATGGTGTATAAGATCTCCCCATACGTGAGATGGGGATTCTTCGGCGGGCGATCCGGTAGGAGGACATAAGCACCAAACAAGACGACGACCTGGACGCCGATGGCAATGTAGTACACGGTTCGCCAGGTAGTGAAGTAGCCGATAACGCCGGAAAGGACACGCGTCCCGAGGATACCAAGCATGAGACCAGACTGGAGAATCGAGATGACGTGGGCGCGATGTTGTGGGGCGGCGAGATCCGCCGCCATGGGAATGAGGATCTGAGGAGTAACATTAAACATGCCAAGGAGGACAGCGAGTGTACAGAAAGCGACGAAGCTCCGTGATAGGGCCAGGCACGCCGAAAGGCAGGTCGTGGTGCAGACGAGGGCCAAGATCAGCTGACGGCATCGAATCAAGTCACCGAGAGGAGAGATGAAGAATAACCCAACGCAGTATCTGTGAGTCCCCATAAGCGGTAGCTCATCAAGAAGTCAGAGACGCACCCTGCTTGATACATGGTGGGTATCCTGACCAGCCTTCAGTAGTGCTCAAATGAACGCAGCTTGGACCTACCATGCTACCGTCATATATGGCTCATGAAATGAAATGGCTATCTCGACTGAAAAGGTAATGCTTGAGCGATGAATGCACCCAAAGCAACAAACCCGTCCATACTCAAAAGAGGCTGGCAGTAATAAAGATTAGCCACGACTTCCCTACGTTAGCACAACCGGCACAACATGTCAATAACAGCATGCTCACTCAATGCACACCCAAGACCCAAGCCGAGCTGGGTCCACCACCCAAGATCCAGTTGCAAACCAGGGTTATATCGCAGTCGTGCAGGTACAACCATGACACCGAAGTCCTTGTGAGGGCGATCAGGCTGGTCTGAGACTGTTGCAGAGCTGGGTGAACTAGGAGCTTCTTGCTCTGAGTCCACCACGGTTAGCACGGACTGGGACCAGCAACTTTGAGGCCCGCCCAAGTCATTGAGCATGACGGACTATAAACCACCCTGTTGCAAGTGTGCCGGCAACCAAAATGACCTGTCGGGAAAAAAGCGAAGGACTGTAGTTGGAAGGCAATACTGTAGGAAGGGGGAGCGTACAAAGAGAACCACATGACGGTAAGAACTATATGACGAACTAAGAGCTCTCCTCAGGGTCATTTTTACAGGCACCATATTATGTGGTGGTGAGGGACATGCCTCCGTATATTTACGGAACCACATCCATGAAAGTCTAATCGCAGTGAATCATTGTGTTGGATTTGCTTGATGGACGAGATGTGCGAGGGCACGAAGCGGTGTACATGTCGCACTGCGACAGAGGAAAATCAACAAGCGCGGGTAACCGTGTTCGTTAAGGGCTGCGGCGTATATTCGATCGCATCCCGAGGTCGAGCGCTCGTGCGGCTGAATTGCCAGGATCTAGAAGCCCAGTGGAGGACTCAACGTATAATTACCACATGGACCTTGTCCAAAAGTGGTATTTTGAAAGGCCGCTCATGATGGCATCTCACGGTCAGTTCCATCACCAGTGTGCAGGTTAATCGGAAGCCCACCTAGTAGGGAGTTCAACCACCGCTACGGGCCAAACCTAGCGTGCTATCGGAGCTGAGCCTTCGTGTCGATTACTCGGGACGTTCTCTGAGAGCTGACAGAGTTCAAATCAAGCTGGTTCTGGCAAAGACGCATCATAATGCTTGGCGGCGCCGCGTTGTCTCCACATGCAGTAACAGTGTTTTTAGATCAAGGAACGTAAGTATGCTGAAACTCCTTGAAAAATTCGATCGTTTTGCAACGTACTCCAGTGGGACCGTTCTGGAAAGAAATGAAAACAACCATTGTATGCATGCGACATATTGGGAGGCTCCTTCCGGCATACCAGTTTCAACTGAGTGCTATGGAGATCATGGATATCTCGTCGCTTATTATAATGACAGTCTAAGGGTTTCAATTAGAAGGGTCGTGGTATCCTTGAAACCCAGCGGGTTAACAAGTAATTCCCTCGGATCCGAACATCGCACATTGTGCATTGGGGATGTGCCTTACAAAGGTTTCTGGCCCATTCAAGATCCTCTCTGTGCGCGCACATAGGCTCGCAACTTGAAAGGCCTTAAGAAAACACAACGTAAAGCCCAGGTCTGGAGACCTTCCGAGGAAAACAGAGCAACAACAGAACATTTGGTTAAGCATCCCCCTGAGATTCAGGAGATTTCCGGAAACACTGAAAAATGTTTTGGTCGAATTTAACAAGGCGATGCTACTCTGCATCACCCAATTTGCTCGGGTGCTAAGGTGTGCGCCTTGCAAACGACGAGACCTAGCACATCCAGCCAGAAACTATTCAAAAACCTACGTGGATGAACGGAAGCCACTCGACGAATGATGCCCTGCTTTCTCGAAGCCGTCCTACAGCATTGTGCAGCGCTCGTGCAGCCTCCCGATAGTCTGGCCTTCTGCCGGCCTGGAAAAGTTGCTCGTATACGTCCTTGGCCACGAGGGGTGCAACGCGATCGCTGATCGACCACATAGTAGCAATGACGCCACCATAACCCGCAAACAACATGCCTGCAGCGACGTGGACTGCTTCATCAGAGAGATTCTTGTCGCCCATTGCCGTCTGACATGCGGAGAGAAACGCGAGCCCACCACGGGGACGTGATAACGCAATGATGTCCGATAGCTTCAGGCGGCGTTGATCCGCGAGACAGAGTCCGCTATTAGTGGGGCTCTCTGGATCTTGTACGCCATGGCAAGCGAAATGGACCCAGTCCGCATCCTTCATCATCTCAAGTACTTCCTCAACTGTTCCAGATGAAGACTCTAGTAGGGTTGTTTGTGTTGGCTGCGAGCTCCCGATGACTGTCTTGATGTACTCCAACTCGGCGTGCACACCAGGGAGAGGAAATTGCCCATCTGAAAGGGGTTGACGGACAACTAGAAGGCGGAAATCACCACTGGAGGTAGTCTCTCGAACGGGTGGGGACGTGAGGATGCTGAGAGTGGGAACGTATGATGAAATGACAAAATCGAATACTTTGTGACCTGGTCCTGAATACTGGGAGTCGTACAGGCCAGCAGCGTGGATAGGAAGGAACGTGAATGGGCCGGTGGGACACCAAAAAATGCGTGATAGCTTCCCCCGAGTTTGCTTGGAACGCAAGTGAGTGAACGGGCCACACGTTCAAGCAATACGAAACGACCTACAGAAATACCTAGAGTATCGAGAACTGGCTTTACGACGCCATCCCACAGGGCGGATAACATGGGCTCCCAGCTGAAATGTTGTCGAGCTGCACGCTGCCCGTCCCTAGAGTCATCACATGGTAGGATACGAGCGTGGCCAAGCAAGGTGTCCAGGGTGGTCTGAAGACCCGCGGACCGTTTGAGGTTGAAATTGGTAAGTGGGACATGGACGACATTCTCCTTGCCGGCAAGAAGTATCAGCGCATCGCAGCGCGTTTCTGCAGCAATGAGGAGGACCACCGGTCCGGAGTGTGCCGCGCCACGGAGTTGGGGGAACTTCTTGTGGAGGAGGAATCGCTCAAAACCTGGCAATCCGCGGATGTCCTTCAAAAGTTTGTCTCGCTCGGTCAAGAGCACATGGTGTCTGTCGGCCCCTCGATCCAAAGACCACACTAAACGTTGCGTGGCACCTTGAGTCTGCTGCGACAGTGCAGATAAGCTTTTGTTACGAGCGGCCCTAGCATGTTCCACTGCGGCTACCAGTGACAGCTGCTGAAGTTGGCGGGAAAGACTTGGATAGGCAGACGACAACTCGTCAAAGGAACCACGAAGCTGAAACAACTCTCCCCATACAACCGAGCGTCCTTGTTCAAGCCACTCAACAGCGAGTTCAAGGTGGCCCCAGTCAAGAGCTGTTGCTGCTCCTTCCCGGACCATATCGGTTTTTTGCATCAGTTCATGATAACGGTGCGTAAGGGAGAATCCTATCCAAGCGAGTCGAGGAAGGAGACCAATGGCAGTGGAATATGCATCTAGAAGCGAATGATGTCCAAGAGAGCGAGCGTGTAAAATCCATTGTTGCGATGCGTGAAACCGACCAGTAGTTGGGCCCGAGGGTTCGCAAGCGGCACTAGAGTAGTGTAAAATTGCATGATCGATGCCACTCGTCTTGCCAGGGCAGCGGTGACGAGTGGCAAGAGTATCAGCAAGGTTTTCTAGACAGGTGCTGTTTCCTGACATTGACTTCTCTAGGCCATTTATTTCGTCGGGATGCTGAAAATGAGTTAGGAGGGAGAGGCCGAGAATACTCAGGTAGTGAGGTTTCTGACATTGATCATCAGGGGTGATCTGCAAGGCTTGCTTGACCACAGAAATTGATTGCTCTAGGTCATCTATTTCTCCAAGACGTCGAAAACGATCGAGAAGGGAGTCGGCAAGTCTGCTTAGATATCCAGGTTTGGCAGGGTGACCATCGGCGGTGAGCTGTATGGCTTCCCTCTGCGTCGAAATCGATTGTTCAAGGTCGCTCAGTTCTCCGAGGAAATAGAATCGATACAATAAGGTCAAAGCGAGGTCCGCTGATCTTTCCGCATAGAGGTGATCTGAAACTGAACTACACGGGACACCTCCCTCCAAAAGCGAGACTGCCTGTTGGAGGTCGTGTAGATCACCAAACCGGCCACAGAAAGCTGAGAGGTCCTTCTTTTCCAAGTCTGCCAGTGGTGCAGAGCTCGGCAGTATGAATGATTGGCCGTTTTCCTGACCTAGCATTCCCTGACGTCTAGTACGCCCTTCGTTATACTGTTGGAGGAGTGAGAAGTGAACGTAAAGCGGAGTACAGAAACTCACAGTTAGAGCACTACATGAATCCAATGGGACGTATTGCCCTTGGCCCTTGTCCGTCGTCATTTGAAGTGGGAACTTGTGGGGATATAAAGCGTTTGGTGACTCTGCGAAAGAGAGACCTACTTTGGCACCTGCCTTTTAGTGTATATATGACTTCATGGGGCTATGGAGGTACAGCATCAAGCAACGCTTTTGCGAACGACCTGGCAAGTTCGTGCTCATATGACACGTCGGGATGTGGACACAACAACGATCATCACCATCCCCGCGCCTGCGTCCACAGCCTCCCCTCTTCGAGCACCGCTTAGCCACTCAGGGTCGTGGTGAGTTTACGCACAGCAGGCACCGCGCAGTGTGTTGGAAACTAGGCTGAAGATGGAAATGGCACATTGACAAGGACGGGATATGGATGTGAGGCCTCCCTCAGGGACGCACACGCAGCACCTCATATGATTAGTTGAACACCATCTGATCTCGAAGTTTAGAATCACTAGTAAGCAAGATCAAGTATACCTGGACTCCATAGAAACTAGGAGGTGGCAGGGGCCATCTCGGCACCTTTGCTTTGGTGATTGACGTGTAATGTGTTGGCTTAGGTACAAACAACCGCAAACATACTTCCGTAAAAATGTTTCGAGTCTCGCTGGTGGCACTTACTTGAAAATATCCCTCCCTGGATATTCTGTCTGCCACGAGTACGCTACGTGCTCAAATGCCTTTTCCATGTCTGGCATTCCCATCAGCAACTTCCGCATTGCACTTCTAATGCGTATGTTACACCTCAGCGCTGCCAGAAGAGGTTCACACAAGAACATAGTCACGTGATGAATGCCATCTACGATTCCTTCCGAAAACATACAGTGAATAAAAACAGGATCGTATTCTCTCAAACATTCAATGGCATAGTGCAGCGCTCATGCAGCCTTCCGACATTGACTTCGTTCATATGTAGTGGTGACAAACAAGGTACGACCCACTGGCGACGAAGCTACATCGTGTACGGCCATCGTCTCGACCCACTCGGACATATCTCGGTCAAGCATGATTCCGTGACGGGTTGTTCAGCGAAAGCTAACCCTTGTCCATCAGAGGTTTGGATCTCCAGAGACCTTTGCAAGATACCCTGATTTTGTCGGGATCAAAATATACAATCTCGCAGTCATATCCGAGGTGCTTGAGACATTTGAAGATACTATACCAGGTCGATTTGAAGATCATCGCTACCGTGAAAAAGGACCAATTTGTTGTATCACTCTCGCCGACGCACTTCCGATCAACTTTGTATTCAAACACTTTTTTCGCTTTGCTATCTTTCGCATTGACGGGCGTGCTGTTTTAAGCCAATCAGAGCAATGGTTGAAAAGGAGCATAACAAAATCAAGTAAACTATGGATATAGCGACACGTTGTTACTCCTTTTCCCTATGAACTGCTGTTTGTCGGAGGAATGCCCATAAACGTGCATAAGTGGCACCGTCCGCTCCCTGTTTCCCCAGTGAGTGCCTGTTATTTCTGCAGCATGACTTTCTGAGTAACAGTAACATACTACCTATTGTTATTTTGTTCCGTGTCCAGGACGTTGTTACATCGCATGACATCGTGCACGTGCCTACAGGCCATAGCCTGTTTTAGTCTCGAGCATGGACGCCATACGTTTGATACCAGTGCAAGCTGTGCGAGGCAGCTCGGCCCCAAAGATCAAGGCCAATGGATCGAATTCACTCGGCACGGTGGACGCAAATGCCATTCCACTTGCGTATAGTAGGGAACATCTGAGACCTGGGTCGTTCTTTTCATTAGTCGTTCTTTTCATTATTACTCGAGGACGACAGCCCGGCCGATCTTCTAGCTATTGCCCTATTGGAAGAAGAAGATTGGGATGTAGTGTATGAACAAGGACGTTTGTTTGGCGCTTCGTCTATTCTAACTTACACTTGCCTTTTTATAAGACTACGAGTGACGTACGATCAATTGAGGTATATTAGGCGTAGCATGAACAAGAATGAGAGCAAATTCGACCATGGTCCTAAACCGTTCAAAGACCAACATAAATGAATGGGAGCCAATCGACGAACGAAGCATTGCGTCCCCTGAGATGTTCAACAGCATTATGCAGCGCTCGGGCAGCCTCCCGATAATCTGGCATTGCGCCGGCCAGGAAAAGCTGCTCGTAAACGTCCTGGGCCACATCGGGTGCAACGCGATCGCTGATCGGCCACATCGTCCCAACGACGCCGCCGTAACCCGCGAACAACATGCCTGCCGCGATATGGGCTGCTTCGTCAGAGAGATTCTTGTCGCCCATCGCCGTATAACACGCGGAGAGGAATGCAATCCCACCGCGAGGACGTGACAGCACAGTGATGTCCGATAATTTCAGCCGGCATCGATCCGCGCAGGCAGAGTCCGCTATTAGTGGGGCTCTCTAGATCTTGGACGTCATGGCAAGCGAAATGGACCCAATCCGCATCCTTCGTCATTTCAAGTGCTTCCTCGACTGTTCCAGGAGAAGATTCTAGTAGAGTTGCTTGTGTCGGCTGACAGCCCCCGATGACTGTCCTGATGTATTTCAGCTCGGTGTGCACACCAGGGAGACGGGGTTGCCCGTCTGAAGATGGTTGAGGGACAACTAGAAGACAGAAATTACCACTGGAGGTCTCTCGAACGCGTAACGACACGAGGATGCTTAGAGTGGGAATGTATGATGAAATGATAAAATTGAATACTTTGTGCCTAGGCTCTGAGTGCTGGGCATCATAGATGCCAGCGGCATGGATGGGAAAGAAAGTGAATAGCCCGGTTGGACACCAAAAAATGTGTGATAACTTCCCGCCGGCGGGAGTCTGGTCAGGAGCGCAAATGAATAAATTGAAGTTGGCGAATGTCCTGTAAAAGTCTATCTCGCTCGATTGCGAGCGCACGGTGTTTATCAGCCAATTGTTCCGGGGGCTGCACTGAACGACCCTCGGCACTTTGACTCTGTTGCAGGGGTGAAGACAAAGATTTGTTGTGAATGGACCCAGTTTGCTCTAATTCGGTCGATAGTTGCCGATGTCACTCCCCCGAGGTCGCTCATCTCGCCGAAGCGTTGGAAACGAGTGAGGTAGGAGGTCCCGAGGTTGTTCAAGCGGACCATTTTGTCGGGATGAACATCAGGAGTGAGGTCTACGGTTGCAACATGTCTCAAAATTGCCACATTGAGGTCGCTCGGCTCACCATCACGCTCGAAACGAGCGATCAGGGAGTTGGCGAGGTTGCTTAGGTGGCCGGCCCTGTCGAGGTTAGTACCGGGTGTATGCTCGATGATTTCTGTCTGCATCGAAATCGCTTGCTCGAGGTCACTCCGCTCATCGAGGCGTTCGTAACGGGTGATGATAGAGTGGGCAAGGTTGGACAGATAGTCAGATCTGCAGGGATTGCCATCCGGAGTAAGCCGTACGGCTTCCCTGTGGTTAGAAATTGCTTGCTCGAGGTCACCTAACTCGCCAAGGTGTTTGAAGCGAGTTGAGAGAAATTTGGCAAGGTTGCTCAGATACAGGAACCATCGATCGGGGTAGAATTGACAGCTTCCCTCAAAAGGGAGATCGCTTGTTCGAGGGCAGCTATATGGGAGATATCTGGGCAGAGTCGAGGGGGCAAACGACACGATTGTACTACTAGCGCACGCTCGAATGCAGTGGGAGAACATGACAACCTAGAGATGGGGGATATGGGTAGTCCAAGAGACAGTCTGGAAAGCGGAACAAGGTAGCGCACGAAGGCTAGCAAGCATTAGAACCACTAGGAGAGCCCGCGATATAATACTTAGAATGACTATGAACCCCACCACTCCATCAATCGCATCCATCCAGGCCGGAACTCGAAACCGAAGGAACGACATGACGGAAAAGGCTAGTGAACTTGCTGTCAAAACGAGTGATGCGAGCCGCCAGCTAATTTTCTCGTCCTCCGTCGGAAAATCAAAGTCCCATGCGATCAGGTGTAATACACCAAGAATCATCCAGGTGCTACAAAGGGAAGCAAACCAGATATCCTTTCCATCGATCTTATTCGCGAGTCTGCTGTTCCTCGAGTGAATAGGCTGCTCCTGATCATTAAACCATTCAACCATCAAATGGAGAACAGACTCGGTTGATACGAACATCTATGTGCAGGGGGTCTGTTTCTTCGTCACCGGTAATCAATTGTATTTTCTGTGTAGGGGTGAACCAGGCCATCAACCTGTTCAAATAGCTGGGTTGCGACTTCCATGCCTTTGTCCTGGATAGTACGATTGGTCACATCAGTACGACCCGCATTATATTGAATACCATACACTTACAAGGCCGCGGCTGCTGGTGGATCTACATTTACCTCCCGAGGCGAATAGAAAATATGGCAAAATTTTGGGCGGAGTGGTTTGTCCCACCAGAAGAGGAGAGCCAAAAACGAGAGTACTGCCATGGAAACTGTGTCGAGCTCAACCAGTGTGACTGCGTAACTCCTTGAGCTCCTAACAATGACCTGGAGAGTAAACCAGAGCAGTTGGAGGGCGAGGATGGTCTTTCCTAGCGTATTCGATTTGCTCTTGTCCTTGATTTCTCCGACTGTAATAACTGGATTTATGATTTTGTGGGCTTCGCAAAGCTCTAGGAACTTAAGGGAATAGATTGTGTCCAAATGACCTCCATTGTCACAATAGGCAAAACCTCCCATTTTCGCAAAAAAACTGTGCGTCATTGACCATTCATACCCTTTCTCTGACAACATAGTTCGAGACTTGTCAGACGTTGCGAAATGCGCATTCATTGTCGAGGGTAACATACCACGAAATCCACTGACATCCTGGCGAGCCTCCCACCATTGCGTACAGGCAGTCGCAACGACCGCCTCTGGCGCGAAGAAGGAGAATAGAACGAGTCTCACGGGGCTCATGAACCAGTCCTGCTCGAAGCCAGGAAGGTCGAAATGGATTGAGTGCCATACGCAAATCAGGAGGGTCAGTATGCAGCTGCCCAATATACTCCAGACACTGCGGGTTGTCCCATCAGGCGGCGGGCAACCCGAATCCATCGTATCGGTAGACGCTCCTTGGACGATGTAGGAAAGATAGAGAAGGACGAACAGAGGTGAATCACGGAAAAGCGGAAGTCAGCGAAAAATGCAAGGCTCGAAGGAACTACTCAATTGTTACGCCGAGGTCTGCAGACATCATCGCGACGCCACAGTAGACACGCGGACTGGGTGCTGCATGCTCGTTGACAACATCATGGTTGGTATGAGCACTTGATTTCGCCTGCAGCAGAGTCCTCCTCGAGTCGGAAGAAATATAATATATAGGCCGTGTGTGCAGAATTTCATAGGACTCGTCAGAATTTTGGGTGACCTTCAAGCTACAATCGGGTTGAGACAAATGCCAGTTGCCCTTATGCGCCACTCAGCAATCCCCCATGCAGTTCCGCGAGTTCATTTTGTTTTACATTTGCTATTCATTCAGCTTCGTAATCCTAGTTCGCACAAACAGAATACTGTTCACTGTGCGCATTCGTATCCCATTTCCTGACCAAGCGTTTGTTATTGCAAGGTTCGGCTCCACTGGATTCACCACTCCAATAGGTGTTCAGCATGACAGGCGGATTCCATGCTTTGTGCCTTACAGGAGAAATGAATTGAACGGAAGGGTCGGGGCCCAAGGAACGGACGCGAACCAGCATCACAATTCAAGGAAATGACGCTGCAGGCAGCATGGTGATAGTTCCCGTCTCTTACTCCGAGTGACCGTACATATATTATACATGTTTCTAGGTCCTCGATCTCAAGGTAGGTTTCGAGTGCTAGTTATTTGCATTTAGCTCGGATTCAAGCTCTTTGCTGCATGCCACCACGCGTGGTGATGCTATCTCGGATTGCGCACGTTGCCGACTGGGCATCTGGATTCTGCCGCGCCTCGGCGGACTTGTCTGGTGTCGGTACGCCCACCTATCATCATTTCATTTCGTCTAGTTGACTCGAGGAACGACCGTGTCTTCCATCGCCCCAGCTGTGTGGTGCATATCGAGCCATGTCGATACGAGGCGTTGACACTGGCATGTGCTTTGACCACCCGGAGAACTTGTATGTACTGGATGGATGGACTTGCTGGACCGTATCCCTCATCTTCGCCAGTAACTACGTGACCATTGACGACATAACACCACACAAAAGAACCCGCTGACGTGGTCGTTCGACAAGGGCATCCCGAACTAACACGAAGAAAGCACACGAGATCGTCTCGTTCTCTATGAGTGGAACCTTGACATGCATGAGGGTAGCGGCAGGGCCACATGACTCATCCAGGTATGCCTCCCATCATGACCACCGTATCCGCACCTCATCTCCTAAGCTTGAAATCCAGACCTGTGAGTTGAACCTTCGCCGCTCATCACCTCGGCTCTCAGACATCGGTGGCCTTGGGCAGGATCGAAATGATATTTCTCAGTTCCACTGGGTTCGACGATAAACTAAGGGATGTCAATCAAGCAGCCGGGTTTGTGTGCATCGATATTCCTTCCTGGTCTCTCCACTTTACTTACGTCGTTCATCCGTGTTTTCCCGAATTGAATTAGAAATTGACACTAAAGCCACAACGTTGTGGAATTATGGGACTGATTTGAACAGACCAGCTAATGCTCCTCGGCCTCGCGAAACGCGCGTTCGGGAGCCTGAAGAACGTGGGGGCTAAGAGAGTGCGCGTGGTGTGGTGTGGAGGGACTGGGTGGAAGCTGTGCGGGGGAGACGTGAGTTTTGCGCCGAATACAACCGAGACGGTGCTACATCTGTGGCAGTCTGGGCTTGTGACGCATTCGTTGGCGGTGGTCTCGGGCGAGGGGTTGGACTCGAGACTAGCCTCAACAAAGGAATATCCTGGATAAAAAGCCGCATCCCAGTACCCAGGCTTCTAAGGCACTAGGATGTCCGGGCCGAGCTGTGTCCGTCACTCAGGCTGACCTATCACCTAGTAGCGGCAACTACGCCATGAAGGAGAACAACGCAGGGATCTCGGACGTGGTGCAAGTGACTTGCACAACCTCACAAGCGCAATAGCGCCCGCATGCTTGATACGTCCCCTTCTCACGTATGTGGTGCAGACGAGGTCCGCTGCAAAGAGAATCGAGTCAGGACAAGTCACGGATAATATTCCCGTCGAAAACTCATCGGGGATGTGTGCCCCATCCTCCACCAAGCAACGTCGACGACAAGATATGGCGTCAAGAAGCGCCGTCGAGGAGAGCCGGGTCAAATATACCAACTCAATCCTGATTTGCTCTTCCTCCTCGTACGCGAAATCTTTCTTTTTTTTTTTGGTCTCGAATATTTGCCAACGAGCGCGACGGTGATGGATCACCGCATACATCCACTCCCTGTGGACCCCTCAATCTTGCACGCACATGTAAACCTCTTCGAGAGCTCCTGATGGCCAAATCCACGGCGTTCGTGGAAGACTGCTCGCCACAAAGCCAATGGCCTCCCTGATTGCCCAACCCACTTGACCGAACCGGAGCACGCAAATCTTGTGTTCTCGCCTACTGCCATGTACGTACGACGACATTAAATGATTTCTCCCGCTATGAATATATGGCAGATGGAAAATACGCCAAGACTATCCTCTGGGAAGTGCGCCGCAGGTATTGTCCGGGTTGCATGGTCGAACGGTAGGATTCTATGGATTATTTAGCATCGGATTCGAGTTCACAACCAAGCTAGGCCTTGTACGCTGTCTTCGTGGCACGAGAGAATTTGCAGGAACAAAGCCCTTGGCCACGGAACACATGACGATTGGAGGTGATACATTAACTAGTTTTCGGAGACGTCACGTTGCTGGATTAGGTTGCAGAAACGACCGTCTGGGTTGACAAAGAGCAAGTGGAGTCGTTGATGCACGAGTATAAACGTTCTTTCGACTAACAGCAGTTCGTGAAGAACAAGCAGGAACAACATGTGGCTATATTCATGGTCTGGATTTTGTTGATCTCCTTTTCGTCCGTTCCTCTGATAGGTTAAATTTCAATGACACACGCTCATCAATGTGAAAATTGGCAAAATGATATAGCATCAGAACGCAAAGTCGATCTGGAAGTGCCTCGGCAAGAGCGAGACAACAAGTTATTCCTTTCTCTTGGTAACAATGATTCTCGAACCGACCTGGTGTAGCATCTTCGAGCATCTCAGGGAGGCTGGATATCACTCCGAGATTGTATACTTTAGTCTCCGTGAAATCAAGGTATTCTGCAAAGTTCTCTCCGGGAAATCCAAACCTCTGACAGACAAAGGTTAGCTTATTCTAAGTGTCGTTTGCCGGGTCCTCCTCGTGGCTCTGATGCAAGCTGGCCTTCGTGCCCTACCTTGATCCTTAGGACATCATGTACACGCGTTCAAGCACACAGTGCGGTCGTGTCGTGTATCCACTCTGGTACATAATCATACGTTACCCTCCCACTACCATGTGGTGACCCCAGATATCGTGTACTGCTGCACTGCATCATGAGGGGTCGGTGTCCTCTAGATCTTAGCCAGGCTGTTCCCAACTTGAACCGAACCGCACAGGAGTCTCCCTAAAACAGATCTATTATATCTTCGAGATCAGAAAGATAGTCGTTCTGATCATAGTACATGCCTTCGGTATCCTCCTGATCCAACGAAGCATTACTTTCCTTGACTCGCAACGTCCGGCACCACCGTCTGCCCTGCCTCACGAAACGCCTCTAACGCCCTCCAAGCCTCACCCGACCTGATACTCTCTCTCGCCAACCTTACCCCATCCTTATAATCCCCTGCGATCCCAGCCACGACTAACAACGCCGCTGCGTTCA
>JBBPJN010000113.1:0-25062 GCA_038088755.1 Boletus aff. separans
GTCGACAGTGCTCACGTCCAGGTCGTATGCGCTGCGTATTGAAGGAGTTTCGAGCAGAGATGGGTCAATTCATGATTCGCGTCTGCCAGCGGCCCCACCAGCAGTGGACGCTCCTCAGAAAGAAGTGGACGGTTGACCTTCCGCCTCCTGCAAAATCAGCTCGAGTCAATGAACGAATGTGGTTTTTCGGCTCGACACCCGCTGGCGGGCATTCGAGAGAAAGTAGAAGTTGATGATGACGGTCGGAGGTGAACGTGAACATCCCTCCACACACCAGCCGCGTGCATGCCACAGCTTGGCATTCACAAGAGTGGAGTCCCGGCCGCATTTCAATTTCAGTCTTGTCGTGTTAATTAGGTCAGGAAGTGACGCAGTTTCCACCTCGCCAAGCCAGGTCCATTTGATTTCATTCCCGTAGTAGTCACTCATCCTCACCCATGCCCTCACTCAGCCCACCGCCGCCATCCTCGTTGTCACCATACTCGTCCACAATATCCCACAAGGCACTGACCAACTCCCTCGTGTCGTCCTCCTCTATCCCTATCGCCAAGAGCGTGCTATCACGCCGCTTCGCTGCGCTCTCTATGAAATGAGCATAGTTTAATAGCTGACCTCCCGTAGCTGGAGATGTTGATAGTGAAGATATCATCTCGAGTGCTTTAGGTCGGACACCTGGAAATATCGGAGGGAAAGATGTAGGGATTGGATAGCTCGGTAAATGGTGCCTTTTCAGTGCAATACTGGTTCAGACTACGTTACACATGCAAGGGAGATTCCGTACCACATCAAAAAAGGTCCTTTCAGCTCGTGTGCTTGAGCCCACGCATCGTAGACCGTTACTTCATCCCTGGAAAACCCGCGAGTTACGTCTCGTCGTGCAAAAAGTGCCCGGCCCTGGGATGAATTCGAGAGTGGAGACATACTTTGTCCTCATAACTTACGTTGGAGTGGGTTGATAAACTTGCAATGTCTTGGAGATTTTCGGTTGACAAGCCCTCTGGACACGGCGCACCGCCGAGCATCGCAAACGGAGTTGACTTCCTCCAATTCAAATGAGCGACTGTTGTTTGGAGGTCATCCAAGCCACCCTTCAGCCTACACAGAGAACGCTTAACAGATACAGATGTAAAGATGAATGTAAACATTACCTCAGCGGAAGTGTTGCAGTCTCAATATGAGCTGATAGAATTGCAGAAGCTTGGTAGAGGGATTTCTTTTATTGTTGTTTAGTCTCGGAAGTGACAGGCTAGCGAGAACGAACATCGATAACAGATCCAGCAATCCAGCAATCCTTTCCCCAAAGAGGGGGGGATAAAATTGGAATGGCCAAATCGCAAAACTTGGCGACGCTCTGTAATGAAAGGATGTCGTTGAGAACTCGCTTTATCTGGAAGGACTTTTAGCCAGAGGAAATTAGATGAGTGTATGCATTGGTTGGATATGATAGCTTACATCTCCAAGGTTGGCATCAAGCGGGCTGATGCCTGAAAGACAAGCGAATGTCATTATCGTGGCTTTAGGGTGTTCGTCACGGAAGGCGCATAACAAGGAATTTGAGAAACCACCAAAAGTCGATGTATCTTGGATCATTTGCACCCCCTGTACAATGGATGTGGTCATTCAATCCTTATTCGCAAACGACTTGGTCGTCTTCACCTGGAGGTTATTGCAATCCTCTACCAGGAGGCGGAGGGACCCGTCCATTAGTTCCGTGTTCTGGCTAACCCTTTAGCTCGGGAAAATGTAATATAGCAATATGCATACATCGTCATAACGCGAAAAAGCCTCGGCGCTGGCATTCCAGTCGCCTTCAATAAGCTCTGGTGTATCCGGAAGTGCCTGGATCGATTTGGGATCAAAAAAGACGCGGCTAAAATCGGACCAATATCTGATTTTTGTAGCAATTGGTTCTGCTTGTTCACCGTCATCCTCAAGGTCAAGGCGAGAACGGTATTCGCTCCGGGATATTCGCTCTTGCTCTTGGCGAACTAAACCCCCATGCCTATCACGAAAGAAAGAACGGGCCGTCTCCCACGGGATTCGACGAACTCACCAGGTTGTCGGCCATGTCAGAGCCTCCTCCTGATGAGAATCCCTTGTAAGCGTGCCGAAATTTGCTTCGCAAAGCCATGACGCATAAGCTCGTGTTTAGATGAGACCTTTTCGAGAAACACTCGCACATTTGTGATCGAAAGCAAGAAGCCTTGGACACAAAGTAGGTTGGTTCTGTGAATCAAGCGAAGGTGATACACGACGGGGGCAGGCTGCTGCAAGTACGCCAGACGTACATGTTCGTCACGCCCCTCTGAAAATGAGATGTTATAATCAGTTATGCTAACGTCGTCCCCGTCGTAGACAAAGTAGTTCTCTTGCGTGTTCCAGAAGTGGGTTCCAGTATAGTTGGAGAGTGAACCGGCTTGAATATGGATGATCTCTCTCATTGTTGTGGGCCTGGGATGAGTATTACTTACTACCCGTTGGAGGACCCTTCGGTAACTAATTAATTTCCCACCTTGTACTGGATGACCGCCGCCACATGCATTCACGCCACCACCCAACTGAAACCTTGAGCGTTTCAAACTAGTTGTAGGTGCTGGCGCAGCAGCTGCATCAACGAGTCATTAATAATTGTCTCTTTCACCACACAGGATTTTTCCGATTCTATTCATAACCCTGCGACAACCACATTGAATGAAATCGATGACGAGTCACAGCGTCATTTTGGAGGCTGGCATAAAACCCTTTGATGCAGCGCTCGGTAGATTGAAGCGCTCAGTATTTGAATTAATGACAGGTCGTATGCGTCAATGAGGCAAAAGATCGCTTCCAGCCAAACACCGCCGGCGAGGGATCAAGCGCCCCACAAACTCACCACCGAGCGAAAGATGCTCGTAATCCTCCTGTCATCGTTCTTAATTGAGTACCGAGCCGTACTAGGCGCCCATGCTTGACCTTGTGTGCGTGGAACGGTCTTTTACCTCCCGAGTAAGCTGTATTGTTCCTTATGCAGATTAACGCTCGGGCATAGTACCCTTTTCCCGGATCTAGAGACACGTCGTCATGGCCAACTCGGGAGGTTGATGGTTGTTAATAATTTCCACGAAGTGTGTGCGGGGCCGGCCAGGGTCTTCTCGCCACAGCTGGTGTGCTGGGGCCCGAGACTCGCATTAGATTCCATCCAGGAAACGGCCCTTGATGATCAATTTGTATGTGAAACACGCTCCGTTTTCGCTCCCACATCGGTTCTACTCACGGTCCCTGTTCCTCAAGCCACACGATCAAGCGCCTATCAAACGCTATCGTGTTGATGGTGTGGTAAAGACCTGGATGTTGCTGTGGCATTCTAACCAAGTTTGTTCCGGTGTTGGAGCATCTGCCATACAATAATACATACCTACACCCTAACTCGTGTAAGAAAAGGACCCTGCTTCAAGAAGGTCTGTATCACGCCTTTTCCATTCAGAAACTTCTTCTGACCAGATAGAAGATAGATGGTCCGTTTTTCGGTATGTTATGATAATGTCGTTAAATTTGCACGTGCTAGACGCCCGACTTGCCAGTATCCTGGGTCTCGCCTGGGCACCGACCTTATTCGCTCTGTTTATACTGCTGAGAATAATCAGTCTTCATACGTTTCAGCTTGATAGTGATACAGATCGGATTGCTTGCCTGCTGTGGGATTGATGACCTCTGCCAAACAGTTGGTCTTCACGTGTGTGCATATTCTCGAAATGGCGCAACTCAAGTCATCAACACATAGTTTAGTTCACGCTCATTGATCTCCGCTTTAGCAGGTGATAACGTGATAGAAAAACAATATATCTCTGAAAGAACCAAGGAGATAACCACAGGGTAGAGGGTTGGGAGCTGCCTGGAATGGAGAATATTGGTTTGTGGAAAGAGGTTGACGCATCTAGCCAGTTTTCGCCTTGAGATTTTTCCACAGCATCATGAAGAGAATCCACCCAATGCCGACAAGCCCTATCTCAAACCCGACGAAATTAAACATTCCAACTGCAACACCCGATCCACCCCATATAGCGCCGGTCAGTCGGCCAGTGTAATTGGAGTATTGAATTATCACAGACGCACGCCTAGTCCATTCAGCAGGGAGCTGCTTGCTCAGGAGACTGAGTGTCACAGTCGTGGCGATATTGAAACCGAGAGCAATTGGCCACCAGCACGCAAATAGCGAGCCATATACGATTTTGCCAGTGGCCAGAAGTGAAACGAAGACCAAAAGTCCACACAGACCCAAGCCGCACCCTAAAGCAAGTATACTTCGATCTTGGATATACCGTGCGAACAGCATATTCGCAAGGAAGAATGGGAATGCAGTGATCCCACTTAGCGCTATGAAGTTTCCTGCGGTAAAGGGAGACCAGTTGAGAGTCGGGGTTGCAGCGCCGAAGACGGGAAGGTTTGCCTCCCAGGATCCGAGGATAAAGAAGCAGATCATAGAGAACCAACACATGCAGATAATGACACCCAATTGTCGACGCGTAATACGTGATAACTGGGCGGTGAACGATTCTTCTAGCGGTGATGGGGAGTAGGGAATCTGGGCAGAAGGTGGACGCTGCGTCGGGTCTCTAGTTGGTTTCCTTTCTCCGACGGAAGAGGCGGGAAGCGTGATTTCGTAGAGTTCCGCGCTCATTTCCGCTGTGGGTACGTCCTCGAAATATCCGGCCACGATTAGCCAGAAGATCCCGTGGCAGCAGGCCATAACCCAACCAGGACTGGTGTATCCGTTGAAGACCGCGCTTTGGAATCCGACCTTATACAACACACCACCGAGGAACGGACCGAGGGTCATTCCCACAGCTTGTCCAGTCACCAACCAGCTGGAAAGCGTCGTCCGACGGCGAATTCCAACTATTGAAGGATCCGTGCAGTATCGTTTGCAGTACATGAAGCCTGAAAACGAGATGCCGCTCAAACATCGCCCGATGAGGATCAGATACAGGAAATTAGCACGATATGCCATTGCATATGCGACCTGCCCAAGAAGGCCAGTGAAGCATCCTATATGCAATGCCATGGCGTATCGTCCTACACATGGAATCAGCATTGAGTTTCAATTATGGAGTAAAGATGAATGTAATCTAGATCTACCTCTGTCGTATCTCGTCATTGGAAAGAGTGCCATTCCACCGACCAAAGTGGGTATACCAATAGCGATGCCGGAGAAGGTTGCATCACCGCCCAGTCGTTCCGCATATTTGCTTGAGGAAGAGATGACAATGAAGAAGGACAGCTTGAATTCCGCGGGACAATTGTTACGCTATGGAGCAGTGTGGGAGACTGGCATAACCGCGTACCTGCAGTATTATGTTGTAGGCAATCACGATGACCAGGGAAGCCATCTTGGGAAGCTTGAATTCTTCTCCATCCAGCTCATCGGAGCGGCTGCCAGGAGCATTATGTTGGAACAAACCGGTCCGTGCAAGAAGCTGTCGCAACATATTCACGCGTAGCTGAGATTGTGGAGAACGCATGTCTGATCAGATCTGTGCGATCAGGGTGTCTGTTAAGTGGGGTCAGAGCAGAGGCTGGAACTTACCCCAAAGAACTTCCAAGCGCCCACGTCCGCATGAAGTCCTTTTTTTTAATCCTGCTTGGGAATCATCTGTACTTTTTGTGCCTGACGTGGGTAAAAGTTGCCAATGAGTCGTGTCATGTAGAAGGTAATCTGGAAAGAAGGCCAACTGGGGTTGCTATGGACGGTAACTCGTCGAATGACAACATAGCGCCCGCTATGGTCTTTCCTGTACCAGCAGACTCGTTGCTGCCACAGGTTGCTCAAAGTTCACACGAGTATCACCGCCAGTAAACCCGTACTTGTACTCACATTGGTGAGTCACCGCACATCTTTTGACACGCCGTCTCGGGTCATCAAACTAGTTCATCCTGTTAGCCCTTTAAACGAAGACTGTATCGTAATGGGTGTCGATGTTTGAGCGTCAGTGAACGCCACGGCGGCGCGGCGACTGCGAGGGTGCCACGACGGACACCACGGTAATTTATTTTTACGAATGAATCCGTCCTCAGCGCAAGGCGACTACATGCTGCGTGATGTATCGGCCTGATTCCGGCAGAAATCGAAGACGAGATTTTTCCGTTTCTATTGAAGAATGGCGTGTAGCATAGAGAGCGGAAATTCTCAGTCCATGCGCGTGTGGATCCTGCCATAGCATATAGCAAGGAGACAACCCGCTCAGGCACCCTTGATTTCTGCCACTCAACAGGTGCCTAATGTCTGACGGGCACGAGACGAGACCACAGACGAGACAACGTGGCGTCTAATCGTTCGATCAGCGCCAGAATGTAACGCAAGCTCCGCAAGGACTCGTTCCATTCGTGGGCCTGTCACCGGTCACCACTGAAGTAGGCTTCGTGATCGAGATCCCCCTAATCAGGGCTTTGACACATGTTCTAGCTGCTTGCCAAGTCCCAGATGGCTTAGTACAGCTCCTTTAGGGACCTGAAAGGCGGATCACGGCATGGCACGGAGCCTGAAAGCATGTCCAGGCGGTTGTGCTATTGACTCGATGAGCGCTGTGGTATACAGCATTGAATTCACCGTGGGCGCTAGTTAATATAGAAATGCTCCACGCAAAGCGTCGGCCATTACGTGGACAATCCTATCCTATATATACGTGGATGCAGAACTGATCAATCCAAAAATTCACCCCTTATAGCAGGACAACTCACCAATGGTACCTTTGTCCACCTCCGACCTCAACAACCCCATTACCTTCCCTACCTTCGCCAATCTACCCACCGAGTGCGAGTTAAGCGATGGGTACTTCTCGTCTACAAAGCCGCGAAAGCACTGGTGCTTCCTCGGTCGGGTGGTCAGTAGTAATGTTCTGGTGCGCCTCACACTGGCGGTGGAGGACAAAAGAGGACACCAAATTCTGGTTGCATTCCATACCGACGATCGTGGCGCCGCATTCCAAGCACAGTGCACCCCCGGGAGCACCCTCGCAGTGCTTTATGCTACGCAGCACACATTTGCATTTGGCCCACCTGGTTTAAGACTAGAAGAAGGGGCACACGTAAGGGTGTTCCCTCACACGCTAGAAGTGATGCTCAGCACGAGCAAAGCTGTTTTCGAGAGGGACAGAACTGCGAAGTGTGAGGTTTGTGGCAGAGTAGATGTGAACGTGAAGAAATGCGCACGATGCAAGACTGCATGGTATTGTTCCAAGGTGAGTCCATCCTGTATATGTTATTGAACCACAAAACAATATTGCTTTAGACATGCCAGACGAATGGATGGGTATCGCACAAGGAGGAGTGTGCCATCTTCAGAGACGTGCAGTGGTTTGTAACCAGGAATTGGGAGACGAGCATCAATACCCACGCCTTTCCTGTTGGACGTGCGCCTTGGCGCGTACTGGCGCAGCGTTGACTACAGCCTGGCCGTCTTGCAGTGCTCACTGGTATCATGTGATTTCTCCTGTAATGGCTCTTTGTGGAGAAGTGGGTCCACACACCATGTATCATCTGTAGGTTAGTTTTGCTACACAGAAGTTCTACGTCCCTCGGACAAATACAGCGTGTCTGCATTCTTTCTCAAGCGAATGTATTGCAGCGCATGATTTAGTTCTACTATTGTTTGGGGCTATAATGGAACTGTCAAAAATGATTAGCGACCAACGATACGAACAACGTAAGCCACCTACGATGTCACGTAGCTGTGCTTGGGCATCATTAAACTGCTTCTCGAGAAACTTTGACTAGGAGACAGTACAGCTTAGCCGATGGGATCACACGGAACACCCGAGGTCACCTTTTTGTTTAGATTGTCAATATCGTCCGTCAGTTCTTTCTCCTGCCCTTTTAGTTCCTGTTCCATCGTCTTCTGAGGAACCATCATGAACCTATGCAACTAGTGAATCATCGTCTGGCCCGCGAATGCAGACAACTGACATTTTTCCTACGCCTTTGTACAGATTGACATCTCCTTCGATGGTCGCTATTTCACCGATGGTTAATTGGATGATTCGACGTTCACGCTCCTTGGTAGCACATTGTTGCTTTGTCAAGTTCAGCGCACGCTGTGACTGGACTGCCGTTTGTTGAATCTGGACTAAGATCTGTGATGGCGAGTAAGCTGGAGGTTCAAGAGGAGGACAGATGAGGCACACCTTTCTCAGTGTTTCGTCGGACAATGCTGACATGGTGAACGATGGCCCAAGGATTACGCTGGGATGGTCATTTATGAGTACAGTGCCGGGCTGCCAGCGAAGTCACCAATATATTAGTCCCTAATAGCCCGGAGTTTGAAATTTATTATTTTCCACTCGTCCAAGCTTGGTCGCGCGTACAACAATACTTCTATTCTGCACCATGGCTTCGTTCGAGGACTATGACGAGTTCGGCAACTACATTGGCGCGGACCTGGGTTCTGAGGATGAAGGAGAGGAGGCGATGGACACTGGCTTTGGCGAAGCTCCACGGCACGAACCTGGACCTGCCCTCGAAGGCTACGAAGAAGAGCTAATGCAAACAGAGGAGGCAGGCGCGCTCATGGAAGTGGAGGGTAAGTACACCCTGGTGGCAAATAAAGATGTCCCATGTCGAATTTGAAACCAGAACCCATGCATAACGCTGTCATTCTGCACGAAGACAAGCAATACTACCCTTCCGCCGGGGAAGTATATGGGCCGGATGTGGAGACCCTTGTGCAGGAAGAAGACGCGCAACCGCTTTCAGAGCCAATTATCGCCCCCATAAAAGTACGGAAATGGACGGTAGAAGAGAAAGACATGCCGGAAACGCGCTTCGACAAGGGGTGCGTCATGTACTCTTGGGTCCTTGCTGACCCTTGTTAAATTATCCCCTCAGGTTCCTATTAAGCATGATGTCTTTTCCTGAGATGGTGCGGAATGTCGCCGTCGTTGGGCACTTGCATCATGGAAAGACGGCGCTTATGGATATGTTGGTTTTTGAAACGCACAAACTCTTGTGGGATGCGGATAACTCGGTTTGTGAGTTGATTTTCTTGAGTGGCTATAACTTATACTTCTTGGTGCCCAGTTAAGATATACCGATACGCATGTCCTATCGCGCGAGCGAGAGATTTCGATCAAGTCGTCGCCAATGTCGCTGGTTTTGTCAACTACGAGTGGCAAATCACATTTGGTACATCTCATTGATACACCTGGACATGTGAATTTTGTCGACGAAGTGGCATCAGCGATGCGACTAGCTGATGGCATTTTGCTGGTGGTTGACGTTGTTGAAGGGGTCTGTCTCACACAGTCATAGTCATCTTTCCAAATTGAATGACTGAAACAGATGATGGTTAATACTGAAGCCATAATACGCCACGCCCTCCAGGAGGGTATAAAAATTACGCTCCTGGTGAACAAAATTGACCGACTTATCCTCGAGTTGCGCATCAAACCCGCTGATGCTTACTACAAAATCAAACACACTATCGAGGAGATCAACACATTCATCAGGTTGACTCGCTTTCATATCCAGAGGAATTGTCTCACCAGTTACTCTTGACAGTGGTATTGATCCGGATCCGGAGTTGCGCTTAAGCCCTGAGAACGGGAATGTCGCGTTCGGAAGCACCGATATGGCCTGGTGTTTTACCCTCCGGTCTTTCGCCCAGATGTACGCAGACACATATGGTCCCCTTGATGTGTCTGCCTTTGCTGATCGCCTTTGGGGAGACATCTATTTCAACAACGAGACACGAAAATTCACACGTAAAGCTTCTGACCCCGAGCAGTCTCGCACATTTGTCCACTTTATCTTGGATCCTCTGTACAAGCTTTACAGTCATGTGCTTAGCGAGGAGACAGACGACCTCAAACGGACACTCGCATCGCTCAACATCACACTGAAGCCCATTATGTATAAAATGGATGTCCGACCGCTCCTCAAGGTGGTGCTGGACCAATTTTTCGGGCCTGCAATGGGGCTGGTCGACATGATTGTGGAGCATATTCCATCTCCGGTGGCGGGCGCGCCTGCCAAAGTGGAGCGGACATACACAGGACCGCAGACCTCGGAACTTGCTGCATCTATGAAAGTTTGTGATGCAGAAGGTCCCCTAATGGTCCAGATAACCAAGCTGTACCATACGACGGACGCTCAGTCTTTCAGGGCATTTGGTCGTGTTTTGAGTGGAACATTGCGGAAGGATGTGCAGGTCAAGGTCTTGGGAGAGGGCTATTCACCGGAAGATGAAGAAGATATGATGAAAGTTACGGTCGAAGGGCTGTGGATAAGTGAATCGAGGTGAGAAATGCTTCACTTTGTATGCCATTTTTATTTTTTACGGTACATTTTCAGATACTTCATCCCAGTGGACGAGGTGCCCGCTGGAAATCTTGTCCTGATCGCTGGCGTCGATGCTCCTATCTCCAAAACCGCTACTCTTGCCTCCTCCGATATTGAAGAAGACCTCTATATTTTCCGACCTATCAAGCATATGACTGAATCAGTTCTCAAGATAGCCATCGAACCCATTGCGCCATCTGAGCTTCCCAAGATGTTGTCAGGTCTGCGAAGCATTAACAGATCCTACCCACTTGCCGCCACTAAGGTCGAGGAGAGCGGCGAGCATGTACTCATCGGTACTGGGGAGCTATATTTGGATTGCGTTATGCATGATCTCAGGAAGCTATTCTCGGAGATTGAGATCAAAGTGTCCGATCCGGTCACGAAGTTTGCAGAGACAGTGTTGGAAACGAGTGCACTGAAATGTTATGCTGACACGCCGAACAAAAAGTGGGTTAAAATACCAGCTCTTGAACATGAATGTGGGCTAACACGGCGATCAGGAACAAGATTACAATGATTGCCGAGCCGCTTGAAAGAGGGATAGCAGAGGACGTTGAACGTGGCAGGGTGACGATGCGAATGACCCCAAAAGAGCGGGGAACGTTCTTCCAGGAGAAGTATCAATGGGATCTCCTGGCCTCGAGGTCGATATGGGCATTTGGACCTGACGACAGCGGGCCGAACATCCTGTTGGATGATACATTACCCTCACAGGTAGTCAATAGTTCACCTTTGCGCACATATCAGCCGCTTAACTGACCCTTCCTTTATAGGTAGACAAAAAGCTACTGGGATCGGTAAAGGAATACGTTAAACAAGGGTTCCAGTGGGGTGCGCGGGAAGGCCCACTATGCGATGAGCGTAAGTCACGACGGTGTTTCTCACAATAGATGTCTACTGATGGATGCGCAACAGCGATGCGCAATGTGAAGTTTCGGATACTGGACGCCAGTTTGGCGCAGGAACCAATCTTCCGTGGTGGAGGACAAATAGTGCCTACGGCACGACGCGTCTGTTATTCTTCATTCCTAATGGTAGGTGCCTCTTTACTCTTCACCATGTATTGGCTTTATTACGGTGCAACTGACGTGTTGAGTAGGCTACGCCGCGTCTGATGGAGCCTATATACTATGTAGAAGTACAGGCACCAGCTGACTGTATATCTGCCGTGTATACTGTGCTGGCCAGGCGGAGAGGACATGTCACGCAAGATACTCCCAAGGCGGGATCGCCACTGTACACCGTAAAAGCCCTTATACCTGTCATCGACGCAAACGGCTTCGAAACAGACTTGCGTACTGCAACGCAGGGACAAGCGTTTTGCTCGCAGGTGTTCGACCACTGGTCTATTGTCCCTGGTGAGTAGGGCAACGTCGTACGGGGAATTATGCTTATAGACGCACCGTAGGTGACCCGACGGACACAAGCATCAAGCTAAGGCCACTGGAGCCTGCTTCTGGACAGGCACTAGCAAGGGATCTGGTGCTGAAGACACGGCGGCGCAAGGGGCTCGGGGACCAGATAGCAGTGTCCAAATACCTGGACGACGAGTTTGTGGTACGTCGTGTCGCGGTGCCGTGCTTGTACAGGTATTCACTGATGACGACCACAGCTCGCATTGTCGGCTTCGGGGCACGCAGATTTGCTCGGGTAGGGGTGTGAATGCCGTGTGTAACTAGGTGTTTGCTATGTCATGAGAAACGAACGACGTGGAACATGTGCGATGCGTGGGAGAGTATACGTGGCGTCGCTAACTGGGCAGCATTTAGAGCGTGTCCGACTTTGTCTTTTACCAACATCTGTCTCCCCGCTCGTTTGCTGAGCTGTTTTCTCTGTTCTATTCTACCTGGTCCTTCGTATTATCGCGATGCGAAGCGTAGCGCTCTCTGTTGTCCTTGTCGCCGCCGCAGCTGGCGTGAATGCTGCTGATGACCACCCTGTATTCAAGGTGTGTGTTCACCCATCTGCGTTGTGCATAACCATATGCATACCTATTCTGAACATCCATGAATACACGTTCACCTTCCATTTAGGCGACGGAAATCACCGCCTCATTCATCGAACAATTCACTGATGATTGGTCTGAACGCTGGACCCCTTCTGAGGCCACCAAAAAGACTCCCGTTGGCGGCGAGACCTTCTCCTACGTCGGCGAGTGGAAGGTCGAGGAACCACAAACACCTCTCATCATTGGGAAGAAGGGTCTCGTCGCAAAGTCCAAGGCTGCACACCACGCCATCTCTGCCCCCTTTGCATCTCCTGTTGACTTCAAGGACAAACCCCTTGTTGTTCAGTATGAGGTCCAGTACCAGAAGGGTGGAAACTGCGGTGGTGGTTACATCAAGTTGCTCGAGGATGGCTTCCAGACGAGCGGCAAAGAATTCTCGGACACGACCCCTTGGGTAGTCATGTTCGGTCCTGACTTGACCTGCCCGGGTAACAAGGTGGGAAGTCGAGACTCATTACCAGGCCAGGCTGTTGACGCGTATGCCATGATGTAGCTCCACTTCATCTTCCGTCATAAGAACCCTGTCACGGGTGAATATGAAGAGAAACACCTCACCGTCCCCCCCAAGCCATCTTTTGGCAAGGACACTAACGTCTACACCCTTGTTATCAAGTGAGTCGGTTGTTGAAGGTGTCGGGATCATAATGTTGATCAAAATACAGTCCCGATGACACGTACGAGGTTCAGTTCAACGGCAAGGTAGAGAAGTCGGGCAAACTTCTTGAGGACTTCACGCCTCCGGTCAACCCTGCCAAGGAGATCGACGATCCAGACGATGTGAAACCTACGGACTGGGTCGACACAAAGAGGATTTCTGACCCAAGTGCTGTCAAGGTAAACATGATTTTTGTTCTATGCTAGTTTTGTTGGGTTTATTTTTGAATGTGTAGCCCGATGACTGGGATGAGAGCGAGCCCTATGAGATCCCAGATGAGGATGCTGTCAAGCCCCAGGGTTGGCTCGACGACGAACCTGAGTATGTCCCTGACCCCGGTGAGATTTTAGCTCGTGAACGACTAGTAATGAGACTAACATTTCTTCAGATGCCGAAAAGCCCGAGGAATGGGATGACGAGGAGGACGGTGATTGGGTCCCGCCTACCGTCCGTAACCCTGCATGTGATGCGGCACCGGGCTGTGGTGAATGGAAGCGGTACGCGATTTTCATGCCTACCGGACATTGATACGAAACATTGTCTTTTCAGCCCGTTCAAGGCCAACCCTAAATACAAGGGCAAGTGGTATGCACCCATGATTGACAACCCAGAGTACAAGGGCGAATGGGCACCCCGTAAGATCCCCAACCCTGGCTACTTTGAGGATCTCGAGCCAGTCAAACATCTCGACAAAATTGTGCGTTCTTTTATGGTCCCTATTTCGCATTCTTGTGTTCACGATGCCTTTATGTATAGGGTGGTGTTGGTATTGAGCTATGGACCATGACTGAGGACATTCTCTTTGACAACATCTACGTGGGACACTCCATTGAGGATGCTGTAGCCCTGCGTACCGAAACATGGGGTGTCAAGCATACTCTTGAAGAAGCTGCGAAAGCGACCCCCGACGTTGAACAACCTGTGGAGATTCCCGAGTTTACTGCCGATCCTGCTGGATTTGTGCGTGCCAAGATTGCTGTGTTCCTTGACGATGCTCGCGAGAACCCTGTCGGTGCCATCACATCCCATCCCGAGACTGCTGCTGGATTGCTTGGGGTTATCGTTACGCTCTTCGGCTTATTGGGTGCGTTGTTCGGCTTGGTTGGCGCTGGCCAGCAGCCCATCCCCAAAGCAAGCTCCAAGAAGACGGATGCACCTACGCCAGACGACAAGAAGGAAGAGAAGGGACCTGTTGCCCCTGCGGGTGGAGAGAATAAGGACGAGAGCCCTGTCAAGAAGCGCAAGTAGACATTTCGTCTATCCTGCAAAAAATTGAGCATCAGGGCGGGGTTGGCGAAATACGTGGAGGACACTGGATGGCATTTCGTGATTGGCACCGCTGGATCTGAAATTTGCCGTTCATCATCATTCTTGACGTTACATTCTGCTGCGAGGAAGGTGTGCTGACGATTGACGACATTGCGAGCTAGAAATCTTGCCCTCTTTTCTCCTTAATTTTTATTCACTTTGGTATCTCGATGTTGGCTTTGTTGCTTGTGTCCGTAGTAGCACTTCGTCTGCCTGGCTCGAGCTGGGAGATGAAAAGAATGTATGGTGTTCTCCATGATCTCCTCGTCGCGCCACTCGACTGCACAAAATGTAATGTTTAGTAACAAGCCTTGAATCAGCCAACTACATAGCACGATGCTCGTCCTCCCCGCTCTGCACACATATCTCTCCCAATTGCTGTCCCCACCTTCCATACACACTGCGCTGTTGCTCACACCCGAAGGCGCACTGGTGTCGTATGCCTCCCAGATGAGCGCAGAGAGCTCAGCAGCAGCGACGTTCACACACGGATCGCAGAGCAGTCCGAACAGTTCCATCGTCGTCTCAGCAGCCGGTGGGACGCCGTCCAGCCCAGGTTCTGTCAAATCGCACAAGTCATCAAGCACCAGCACGCCACACGATTCTAAACCTGGCAGCGTTGCCATTATAGAGACACGTCCAGGACCTGCACTACAGCGGTCCAAGGACGAGATTCGAATCACGGCGGGGCTCGGCGCAGAAGTGTGGGCTGAGACAAGGGACGAAGGAGAGGAGGGGATGGTCGAGAGCGAGGTGAGTTCAGGCGTGGTCTAGACAAGGTTGCTGTACGACAACTACACGTCGCAGCTCGGGCGGATTCTCGTGCTCCCCGTCGAGGATGGGTGGGTGTCTGGGCAAGGTACGGACCCGCTGTTGCTGCTTGCGGTGAACGGGACCCTGGAGGCAGACTGGGATACGATGCGCATCAAGGCATGTTGCGACTTGTGTTTTGGGGACTCGAACTAAGCGGTGTTACTAGGCACGCAAGCTGGCGGCGTTTCTCGCGCCGTCTGTAAACAAGCATCGCGGAATGATGGGGACGACGGGGACGCCGTCGAGCTCGTTGAATGGAAGCAAGAGCCGGACGCGTAGTACGGCGACGTCGCCCGGACGAGGACTTAACCGGTAGATGTCTGTTACGTCGAGTATGTAGATAAAGTTGTGTTCGCGGGAAAAAAAATCGTCGCGTCGACTGTCCAAAACAACGTTCAGACGACGACGACGACGACGATGTCGACGTGGTCGAGAGCAACGTCGGCGGTGCGTCTGTCTCGTCCCCCATTTGTATCTCCACGGCTGGCACGACATGCGCGTCGTCAGTCCGTGAGCGCCTTTGCAACGCCCCAACCGTCCGCATCGTCGCCGCACGCGCGTCCTTCGCCGCTCGCGTCCGCGAACAAGGTTGACCCGCACGCCTTGCTCAAAGCAGAGATTGCCCACGTCCGTTCGTCGCTGCTCAGCTTGCTCGGTTCATCCAACTCGACCCTCTCCGAGATTGCCTCATACTATTTCCATCACCCCTCGAAGCAGCTTCGTCCCCTCCTCGTCCTTCTTTTCTCCCGTGCCACGAACGGACTCGGCTCCCAATTTCCCCTCAAACACTGGTCTGCAGAACACTCACGTCTCAGTGCCGAGCAACTCAATGCCCCCCTCTCGCGCCCAGATGTACTTAACGACTATAACCCCTCCATGCCGGACCACACTGCATCGTTCCAATCACCCTTTGACCTCCGTCCTCCCCCGACGAACACGTTCCCCTCACCGCCCCCTTCACTTTGCGCTGAGTCTGCGCTCTCGTTCCCCCAGCTAGCACACACACTCCTCCCTACTCAACTGCGTCTCGCGCAAATAGTCGAAATGATACATGTCGCATCCCTCCTGCACGACGACGTGATTGACAAGTCTGACCTCCGGCGCGGTGCACCCTCCGCGCCAGCTGCCTTTGGCAACAAGCTTGCCGTCCTCGGGGGTGACTTTTTGCTCGGCAGAGCCAGCGCAGCCCTCTCTCGGCTCGGAGACATTGAAGTCGTCGAGTTGATTTCCAGCGTGATCGCCAACCTGGTTGAAGGCGAGATCTTGCAGATGAAAGGAACGGGCGCTAGAACTAACGTCGATTCGACGTCCTCGCCGTCTGGTGAGGTCGATCTGTCAAGTCTACATGCACAACCCTTGCACGCGGAGATACCCTGTTCGGATAGGTGGTGTACATACCTCAAGAAGACGTATCTCAAGACTGCGTCACTGATGGCGAAAGGTGCCCGGGCTGCCGTCGTCCTTGGTGGATGCAGAGAGGGTGAGGTCTGGAAGGAAGTTGCGTATGCCTATGGGCGTAATGTCGGCATTGCATTCCAAGTGGGTTGTCTCACGATTTGGTGACCTGAGCTGACGCGTTCCCAGCTGGTCGATGATATTCTGGATTTCTCGTCCTCGGCGGCGCTTGGCAAGCCTGGTTCAGGGGCAGATCTCCGTTTAGGCATTGCGACCGGTCCAGTGTTGTACGCTGCTGAAGAGCATCCCGAGTTGGAGCCCTTGATCGCGCGTGGATTCAAACATGATGGAGATGTCGAACGAGTGAGTCTCTGATATCACTGCTTCTTTCGTCCCCTTCCCACACACTCGGATAGGCTATGTCCCTGATCCATGCGTCGTCTGGGGTCTCGCGCACCCGCGAACTCGCACAAGCATATGCGGAAAAGGCGAGAGAAGTTCTTGAAGTACTCCCCGCGAGTGAGGCAAGGGAGGCACTGGAAGCGTTGACGGATGGGGTTGTAAGGCGGGGATGGTGAGTATGCTACTTTGCGCTAGAGGCCGTCCAAGGTAGTGTGGAGACCAAGACATTGCTCGCACGGACATCATGCAAATAGACACTCGGAACGGCAACCACGACTCGCTATGCATTTTGACCTTAGAGACTCAATGCACAGTACTTATTGCGTGCACATAATCAACATCATCTTGCTTGCTCGTTAACTAAATGTCACTACCAATACTGCAAGTATGCACGAGGTTTGACCGACGCTCGCAGCAAAGCTTAGTTCTTAGAGAGCCTTTTGGCGTGTGTTTTGACGGACCGGAAAGCGTGTTCGATACGGGGATTTTCAGCATCCCATTGCTTCACCCGAGCAGTCACCCTTTTGAAAGTCGATGTATTTCGCATCTAGACGAAATGAACATTCATACGGTAAGTTGATACATTTCCCCCCTCCCGCACGTTCACTTTGTGCCGCACTCTTGTTAAATCAGTGTATCGAGATCTCATACGAGGAGCCTATCTGGTGGGATAATATCGATTTTCCATGCAAGCGCAGTATTGATCTCGCACATTTTGCTCGCAACCTCATCGGACACAAGATCGAGAGCGTGTGGTTCCAATCCAGGAAGAGCGGGATAGTACGGTAGTACGGCCTTGTTTGTCTTCGAAAACGAGATCCAGCAGCTTTTCCAACTTCCTGGACCGTGACGGGATCAACGAAGAATCGTCCCAGATAAATGCTGAATTCGCCGCCGTTGCGCGAAGAAAATTCGAGGAGTGAGATACGATCACGGCCACTTCAGTGCTCTGCAGATCCGCTTGTCATGACCACATCGCGTATCGTCTGTGTTCATCGTCGTGACTTTGCCAGTTATCTTATGGACGGGTCACATGGCTGATCAGAAAGGCCATAGCTCCGCGAATCCGCTCAGTTCTTTCTGGCGGACTGGTCGCCATCTATGAGGTGACACTCCTTGGAGGTTGCAATATGGCGCTTCCCCGCCGTCTTTGGTGTGTATACGACCTGTTCGAGTAGCCTAATACGATCTCGACATGACCGTTCGTTGTGGTAACTGTGAATTTGCTTGCTTGCGTTCTACTGACTCTTTCAAGGTTCATTTCGAGTCTTCCACGTAGACATGGTGGGTTTGGATGGATGTATGCTCTACTGACGTCGTTGTAGAATGGAATGGATATGTCTGTCCTCTTTTCCTGGCGCTGCTCGTGCTGACCCGTCATATGTCCAGCTAGCACACCCGTCTCCGCCACAACGTCTTCTGGCCACCTTCCTAGGTCCCTGACGCTGTATCTCAGTTTCGCGTGTTCGTTGCATCGACGCGCTCGTTCTCTACGCTTCCTGGGCGTTCCCAGTAGTTGTGTGAGTCGCCTTGTACCACCGTTTTGTCACCTGGCTCTACTTGGCTGTCTGGAGCTTCTCTAGGTAAGTGCTCCTCATGTTCTGAGCGTCTGCGCTCGTGTTCTGACGTGTTTAGCAGCTTGTTCTGTTCGCTTTCGACACCTTCAACATGGTCAGATGCTCTCATTGCGCCTGCATCGTCGTCGGTAAGTGTATTGTCACGGTTCGTATCTAACCTTCTCTCCCCTCAAGCTCAATGTTCAGGGGGTCGTACGATCAGTTTGCTGGCTCAGCCGGTGGTGGTTATGGCTCTGGGGACTCTGTATGTGCGTCCTCGAGTCTCTTCATTGCGCTGATCGTCTGCTACAGCACTCGTTGTCAATCACATGCGCGCAGTCGCGCCTTCTCTTTCACTCTCAATCAACTTATTCCGACGCATCATCGGCCTCTCCCAGCCGTCCTGCATGTACCCACATGCTCTCCCGACCTTTGCCTCGCTCTCGCTTTCACATACAACATATTCGGTTCGGTCGGTGCTGGTACCACCGCCTAGGTCAACACGCGCATGCGCAGGGTATTGTGCCGCATCAGGTGGTTCGTCGGATGGTTCTCCTGGTGCCTGTTGTCTATTACTATCGTTGTCGACACCCTCTGCACCCTTCGTACCTTCTCTCGACGCCATCTATTGGCCACTACCCCCCTCGTGTGTTCGTTTTCGTCGTCACGACCACTCGTACCATTGCCGCGATACCTCATCTCGCATTGGGAATATACACTACAGACGTCGGAAAGGCGCCTCAGATCCAAGACGGGCACCTGTGCAATGATACACAGACAGAGGATTTGCGAGCGCGGCGTGCACCCAGTAGAGAGCCAGAGCAGAGCAAGGCTTGCGGGTACGGGTACAGTCGATTTTGCTACTGGACAGGCTTTGAGTTCTAACCCCCGGGGAGTGTCCTCGACAATAGGATATGATTTTGTGCTTCTACTTTGTGTATAAAAAATATACCTGGGGTCAACGAAGGGGACATAGCTGTATCTACGATGCACCCGACTCGTTCGATACGGTCTTGACGTGGCCGCTTGCCTTGATGAGTTCATCTCCTCATCTTTGTGCTGCTAACCCTTCTAGGTTGCATCCTCGTCGGTGTGATGGATTCAGGTTGCTTGTTGATCATTTGGGATTTCTGGGGGTGGGGCTGGATGGCACAAGTACATGCATCATCATCTTCGTATCGTGCTGAGTCTTCAGCTAATACTTCCGTATCGACTTGTATTGAGTCGCTGCGCAGTGCGCTTGTTGCGTCATCCGTTCCCCATCGTCTCCTGTTGTATCTGATGTCTTTTCCATCATCTTTGTAGTCCCAATCGCCCCTGACATGTCCCGATATGTTCCACTCACCCATCTGGCCTCCTGGCCCTCTACCCCAACATAGCGCGTTCGTCTCACCATCGCGCTCGTTATCCTAATTCCTGGGAAATCATATACCGCTGTGTGCATCATTATGCGCGGCCATCACGCGTCCTGGATTGTGTGGGCACTCTGGTTCTCCGGGTGAACTTTCTTGCTGCTGCTGAGCATTCGCGCTCTCGTTCTAACGCATTTCTGTGCTTGTTCGACACGTCCCTATCGTTCCCGCGTCGACTCGCGGGCTTGTCGGGTGGTGGATATGGCTCTTGTGGCCCCTCTGGTATAGTGTTGAAGCCCATTTCATTGCGCTGACCGTTTTCGATCTCGATTCCACCACCTGGTTCGACCTGGGTGTGCATGGGGTCTCGTACTTCGCTGTACGGCACGTCTGGGGCGTTTCTTGGCCTCCTGGACAACACTCTTCGTTTTCAAGCCCTTTTCTACTCCCCTCTCGCACCTTGTTGCTTCGATCACATCACTTGCCGCCACCCTCGTGTGGTCAACCTCGCGCTGTGAGCGTAGCGAGTTTGTTAGTCGATCGGCTGCGCCACCGGTGCTGTGTGCCCTTGATGACAGTGTTGATATTGAGTAGTAGTGTTCCCTTCATATCCGTGTCTGATTTTGTACGCTTCTCCGCCGTTCGCGCGGGTGGCGGGTGAAAAAAAAACCCTTGCTCTTAGATAGAATTATCCTACATAGGATTTTGTACCCCCCACAAAGGACAGAAATGGAGACAAGAAAAAAAAAGAGAGACAACTCTGCCACTAGCTGGTTGACAAGGCCAGGACTTCTCAGTATTCGTCTGCAGGCAAAGACAGAGGTAACAGCACAAGAACGTTTGGATCTGAGTCTCTGCCGTCATCACCTCAAAGTACAAGTGTATTCAATGTGACAGCATTCAGGTTATCACCGTCGAATGACAAGCTAAAGGGTTGATCTGAGACAGAACATTGTTGGTACAAATTTACAGTCCTCTATGTGAAATGGCGGGAGGGAGAACAACTCACATGACGGATGGATATCAAACATTGCTGACGACAATCGACGCTGTCCCCGGGGTGTAGCAGTATCCGTCATCTAAACGTGTACCACAGGTTGAAAGCTGATTGCAACTCCCATGACATCCACTCCTGTCACAAAACCCAACATTGCGTGTCGCTGCGAGACACTGGGTGTCCGGGGCATTAAGACAGGCGGCAAGTCCGCTGTAAACAGTACAGTCTCCTCCGCAAACGTCATCGATTCTTCTGTTGCAGTAGGTAACCGTAGTGGTCTGAGCAGAGCGCGAAGAGAGGGGATTGATGCTGTCGCCAATGAAGGTGAGCTCAGCATCAGTGTTAGCGATCCAGTACATCATTTCCTCGTTGGACATGATGAACGTGGGGATGCCCTCCATGGGGAGCAACGGGCTTAGCGGGGAAGCGGGATGAATGGTGTGGACGAAAATTCTCACCTTGTCGGCGGGGTTCGAGTCACTGTTCCTTGCAATGACGCTACCAACGGCCTATACGATGGTATTTCAGTCAGCATGACTGAGAAGGATGGTGGTTTCAGCACTGACCATGGTAGGTATCAAGACAGCAACGGTCACAGCAGCATTAAGAATGTTGCGCTGCGCGAAGAAAGAGAACTTCATTGGGAGCTGAATAGAGCGAATACAAGTAGACTTGAGTGCTGGGTCATATTGCCTGGTTGTTCAGGGTATATATACGAACCTCTGCAAGACGGGTTTGGTAGGTAGTGCATCGAGAAATTGCGCTTCGAAATTAGAACGTAGTCTGGTGAACTGGGTCATATGTATCCTGTAATTGTGGAGTTTTCCACAGTTAGAAAACAACGGGGATTAGACTGTTCCTCCAAAGAAAGCGGGAACCTCCACTCAAGAAGCATTTACCTGCCGCCGCAAATAGCTTTGGTGCCATTAGAATGAGTGGTGATAACAGCACGTGATGACGAAATTGTTAGATCCTCCAAAGGTTTTTTTTCGAGTCAACTTCTGACCTTGTGTAGAGTGTAGGACTCTGTGAAGGACATTCAGTGTACGTATGTGTAACGGCCATTAAATCTTGGGGTGCTCGTTATCACTGACTTGGAAAACATCCTGCTAGTGCTAGTGAAGGGCCGGTGCTGCCACCGAGTCTATACAGACATTCTGACACGGTTCAATGCATGGCCGATTGAACTCCACCTTGTCTCTCAGCCGTATTTTCCGCTTCGGCTACCAGGTCTCCTTTTGTTTTATCTTTGTCCCATTTCAGCATTATTCTAGTCGAAGTTTAATGCAAAAGTCGTCATTTCAATAGCTTGTAATGAAGTTTTGCGTGATCGTGTGTAGTGTTTACAATAGAAATTAGAATGGCATGATCGGGGTCCGATGAGTCCAAGGTTCCCTCGTGCCCTTACCACAGTGCAACTCGATGCACCCCTTCGCGGCAATATCCCTCCTTTTCGCAGTCCTGGTCGCCGCACACGGTGGAATTGACAACGATGCCGGCGAGAATGCGAAGCTCGCTGGCGCCGACTACGCCATCCGTCATGTACGTCCCCATTCCAATTGCGGGCCCGCATCTCCTTCTCACTCGGACGTCTTCATCCCCGCCCAGATGGCTTCTGAACACCACATGTGTGTATCCCGTCTCCATTTTCTTCTTTGTCATAAGAGTGGTGCTCAAAGTACATGTCTGGGTTCATAAGAGATTCGTTCGACCTCGAGAGCTTCTTCCAGCTCCACGACCTGAACCAGTGAGACCGTGCACGCGAGCCTATCGTGTGAATGCACCCGCTCATGTTGTTTGGCCTACAGAGATGGGATATGGGACCGCGAAGAGATAGAGGCCATTTACGGCGTTCACCACGTCTATTCTCAAAAGAAATCCAAGGTAAACCGCTCCTCACTGGTCTTTGGCCCACCTACCCATCCCACGCCTTCCAGGACGAGGTCGAGCACCAGAAAAAGGCGGTATATGTCGTCGACACCGTCCTGAAGCTAATGGACAAGAATGGAGACGGAAAGGTGTCACCCGATGAGTTCAAGACAGCTGGGTTCAGCGGTCTTCCTTCCTTTGATGACATTGGTGCCGAGGGGCATCACTATGACGTTGAGAGCGGTGTGTCCTTCTGAAATCGTGTCGATGCGGTGGGAACGCTCACGAATGTGGCTTCTACAAAACAGAGTTCTTCCTCCACCACGAAGGTACGCCTCGGCACGACGACTCGTGCGTAGACCCCCAACTCATGCTTGGCTTATTCATGACAGAGCAATACCACTCGACGCCTGAAACGCAAACGGACGAAGCGTACAACCATCCCGAAGATATCGAGCATTTTGCTCATCATGAACAGATTGAAAATTTGGAGGCAGAGCGCGAGGCCAAGTTCCAAGGCATCACCGTCGAGGAGGCCTTGCGTGCACACGAGCCACCCCCAAATTCAGAGTCGGCACCCAGACCCAAGATAACGAGAGGCGTGCCCAAGCAAGATCCCGCCGTCAAGTACAAGGATATCGCAAAGGAGAAGGAGGACCTGTCCGAGTGGGGTACCGGCGATCAAGGTTACAAACAGCCCAAGTCGCCAGTCGAGAAGATGAGGTTAGTATTACTCTCTCAGGGGGCGGAACATCGTATACTTATCGCTGTTTCACAGGAAGAATCTACCATACAAGGTACGAGAAATATACTTTGGCTGGGCGAGACGCAGATGGACCGCTAACAAGTAGGAACGTATGCAGTACAAATTCCGGCGTAGTTGGGGCGACTTTTGATCACGATACTCGCCTGCCGATATTTTATGCGCTTGCGCTCTCATGCTACACTCTGAAATCGTGCACATATCCATATCTATACCCTCGCTTCGTCTGTCCGTTCTGCGTCCCACTGCTTGAATGAATAATGACATTCCTGTGTATGTAGACTAAAAGAAGAAACACAGAGGAAAAGGGGTAACAGAACCCGTGTAGTCGACTCTCAAGCTACACTGAGATCAACCCCGATGTCCATCGATTCATCGGCCATCAAACATATCCTCCAACAATCCTTGTTCCACAGCTTCCCAGTCGATATTCCCTCCACTGGCATACACGCTCTCGTACGTCGAGATGCTCACATGTGAGAAAAAGGCCCTCAGATCACGAACAGAGTCGATCTGCCGCAACGCGCTCAACATGGGTCGCCGCATCGCTTGTGTCTCCGCAATCGATGATAAGTTGACGAAAGCAGGGGCGGACGGAAACGCGACGTGGCCATTCTTGGATCGCGTGCGTTCCTACGCGGCATTAGTCTAAGTCGGCGCGTCAACGTGGGTGCGTTGCAATGGGAGACTTACCCGGGCGTCCGGGACGGGAAGGCTACCAACAATTTCTGCAAGTTGGTCAAACATGGCTTCGGGATTCCAGTCATCTGGGCGGAACACGGCGTCGACCGTGTCGGTGATGAACATCCATTGATGTCTGAGAGACGTGTCAGCAAATTAGTGACGTCCGAAAAAATAAGTCAACAGGCCATACATTTGGAACTCGGGGGTTTGGAGAGTGAGGAGTAAATCCAGGCACTTGCTCGCAGAAAGAATAAGAGGGAGATCCTCGGACTCATCGGCAGGCACGGACACAATAATTTGCTCGAAAACCCGATACTGTTGAGTTTGGTGAATGAGCGTTTCAATGCAGAAAGTGAACTACTTGCTAGTTCGGTCAAGATGACCGGCCAGAAACTGGTCAAGTTGTGCGGCGACAGACGGCAGAGCAATACACGGATGCATAAGAATACCTCGCTTTGTACAATGGGCGAAGGGACGTTGCGCAAGGTGTCGACCAATTTCTCCTGTACGCTAGGTAACTGGGTCAGGAAATGATTCTTTTCCCCGACGAACAGGACGAGTGACAGTCGTCGTAAATTGAGAGACCGAATTAGTATCTCGTTCTCGCGGTTGACGAAGATGTTGGTAGATGGCGCAGTAGCGATACGACCTAGAAGGGCTCAGCGACAACGTACAATACGTGAAAACGCAAAACGTACTTAGCAGTTCGCCAAACGATGTCTTGTCGGAGTCAAACAGGGCCTTGATGATTGCTTTCCACTTGAAAGCAACCGCAGAATTGGATTGGAAGAACCGACTGTCATATAGGATATCGGAAACCGGTGTGCGCCAAACCTTGAGCGCAGGGGGCAGCTTGGTGAGTTCCGCTAAAATATCAACTACTGTGCTATCCAAATCTAATGGACTGAGCGATGGTCAGATATTGTGACCGGATTGGAGAAAATGATTT